>JAPDSC010108055.1:169686-186465 GCA_026290005.1 Latrodectus geometricus
ATATAGGATTTTAGTTACTACAAGTAACGTTTTGAGAAAACTGCAGGAAATACTTAACTGAAAATACTTACCACATACACTGAATCTCATTACTTTAAATGTAATTTAATTAGTTAGTAAAGTGAGTATGTTTTTACTTAGTGATTTTCTTACGTAATGCTTCTTAATGCATTTAAGGTTTGCCTTAATATGTGCATCGGGAATTTAAAAATTTCAAATACTTGAAATTTGCTTTACAAATATTTATTTGAAATCTAAAAAATAATAATATAGGCAAGGAAATGTTATATATGTATTCTAGTAAAAATAAATTAGGCTGTAATAAAAAAAAATCAAACTTAACTATCTTAACCTTTCTTCTTTCTTAAGCAAAATTTACACGTTAAACTTTTAATCTCTGATTTTATTTGAACAATTTGTTCCTAAGAATTTTAGGTCTTCTATTATTTCACCATTCTTTAAAAAGAAAATAACTTTTATTAAATTTGACCTGTGATTAATAAGAATATATCCTGTAAAAATTAAATTATCAAAGATTTTTATTTTTTATGTCAACTTCTTAAAAGTATTTAAATGCTTAATACATATTACATGGAGATTAAAATATTTCTTACATATTTATGATAAGATCTATTTTGCATTCATTTGATTTATTAATCCTTAACAGGTAGTTAAAGTCTGAATAAATTTATAATATTTAGTGAAAAATTACATCCTCATATCACTAAATAACTTTTTATTCAGTGGACATGAGAGAACACTGTACTTAATTGAATGTTTCATAACACCTTTAATTAAAATACATGACTAATCAACTAATCCTCCGATTAATTTCCGTATATGCTATTTTTTATTAATTTTCTTTTCTTCGTTTCTTGTTTTAAACTCTCTTTACTGTGAAAAACAAAATTTATAACTCCGATAAAATATATATAATTATGTATTTTATTATGATGCAGATTAAAAGAAATGCTGAATAAATGTTCAATATCAGTTTTATTATATATTACACACTTATAAATTATTCCAAAAATAAATTTTACGTATTAAATTAAAAATATTAAAACAATCTTATTTAATAAAATAAAAGATTTAATTTCATTTTAACAGTATACAAATGTAATATATTTATTAAAAAAACTGTATTTTGTATGATTCTGATTTTAACTTAAGTAAGTAGTATTCAGTTCAGGTAATAATATTATAGTTAACGGTTTAAGTAATAGAGAGAGTCACTTTAATATAGTTTCCACAGAATTAAATAATTAAACAGTTATTTCAATACATTTTTCATGTACTGCTAAAATATCAAAAATACCTTTTACATACCTATGGTTGTTTCAGAGCAAGCAATTTTATTTTATAGATATGAATAAATGAAAGGTAAACATTAAAATTTATTAACTGGAGTGTATCAACCCAAAATTTTGTTGATCCCTTTTTCTTGGTTGAATATTTCATAGCTTTAATTAATCTCTTTTAACGGAATAACTATGATTGCTGACCTTAAAACATTTTACTTAAAGTTGAAAAATATCAAAATCTTATCATTTGAGAGTGATAAGAAATTAAAAAAGGAATAATATTAAGGTGATTATTTTATAACATATACATTATTTTGATGTCAAAAAAATATGATACAAGAAAGACATAATTTCATTTATCAATAATTTTGTGGCACACAAATAAATGAATGATACAAAATTTGTAAATAAAATTTATGTTTCCAAACAAATTTAATTAATTCTTTTTATGTACATAGATTTAATTAACCAAACCGTTTAAAAATATTGAGACAGGCTTTTGACCTCACTTTATTCATGGAACAGCAAGGATATTAAAAACAAATTTAATTTTAAAATAGCGAATTTGGCCGATTTTAACGTGATATAAAGATTTTTTCATATAAGTAGTTGGGAATTAAGTTAAAAATGAATTTACACTTTTTATACTCTTATGTAAATGGTTTCTAACCAACAAATTGTTTAATTTAATAAACTTTAGTGCAAAGTCATTAACATTTTAAGTGAACATTTTGTGATGAAATAAGTGTCTTTATTTTCACTAAAGGTTTTTATTTGGTTAAGTTAATGTACCCATGCAATTTATAAATTAGTTAAGGGATAATAAAAAATATACTAACTAATCAAATTTATATATTGTATATTTCAAACAAAAAACTTTTTAATAATGGTTTTTAGCGAAAAATTGTGTAATATTTTAATTAAAACTATTAGAAAAATTTATTGTTTACAAAATTTAGAATCCATCGTTAACTCTTCAAAAATGTAAACAAGGAAGAGAAAAGGAGTTTATTATTTGAAATACATAAGAATGATTCCCGAATAGATTACATTCAATGTTTTTAATAACATTAAATTATTTTAAATCACAAACACACTTGCGATTATAATTCTGAAATAAATTACAAAAAAACATCAGAATTATGTACACGGACACTGTTAAGAGGCATCCTTTTCCACTACAGTACAAGCGTTACATAACTGAAATTCAAATTTGATTCATTGTAGTTTAGATGGGTAAATAAGTTTTTCTCAAAGGTCTTATATTTTAATAGTAGAAGGGCCACCCAAGCATTGAAGTTCTTATAAGAATCCCGAAAACACCTACTTTCACTTTAATTATACTTTAATATTTAATCCACATTAAACATTTTAAACTACTTTAACTTCTTAATTTAACTTGTAAAGAAATATTTCTTATTACTTTTGGCAACCATATTCTTCTATATTTGATATATATTCTTCTGGATTTGATATATTTTTCTCATTCTATTGCTTTGCCTATGTATTGTTTTGCTTATGTATTGTTTTGATTGTGTATTGTTTTGCGTATTTTTCACAATGTATAACTTCGATTCCATTTATTTCAATTTTGATATAGTTGTATTTTCTTCTTAAGGAGACACTCTTAGAGAGAATAACACGAATATTTTTAGACCTTTGTCTTTCGTGTTTGTCAGGAAAGGGTGTCTGTTTTGCATAGCTGACCATCTCCCTCCTGATGAAGACGTGGTCTCTATGCTCTTTCCTTAATTATATTATAGTACATTGTTTATCTTTATTTTTTCCTGATTTTGTCTTATTGATATTAAATCGTATAGTTTCTTCTTTATTTTATCTTTATCTATTAAATGTATCTTACTTAATTTATATGGGCATTTCGCACAATAGCTGCTTTTGAGCTGAATGCCTATAATACTTATTTATTGATTAATATTGTATTTGCTTTTTCTATACATTGTATTTATTGCTTTATATTATATATATAGAATTTTTACGCACAGCTTGCTTTTATTTAATGATAAACATTTATCAATGGATTTCAAATAGATCATTTAGCACATTCCATGATAAATTTATCTTATATACATATATTACAAAGACACTTAAAACAATTAAAGTTAATCATATTATTTCCATACAAATGCTTTTATTTTGCGTCTGTTTGAGCTAATGACAAGAACAATGTTGTACAAAAATGAACAGTTTAAAAAGCTTTTATACTTACTTTTATATATACTTATTGAACTCCATGTTCAAACATTTTTCGAAGTAGGAATCAGTATAAACTTTGTCCCTTTTAATCCTCTTTCCTTTCACAGATTCTTTTTTTTTAAACCTGTTTACTTATCAGCGTAATTTCTGATTATTTATCATTAGTTTTAATGAAAAATACATGTTACTACCTTTCTCTTTTATTTTCTTATATTTTCCACTCGGTATGTTACTTAGTTAAAAATTAAACCAGTATCTTAATTTAGTTTATATCTAAGCATGCAATTTGAAATAAATATAAAAAGTTTACGGGAAAAAGAAAATACTTTCTTAATCAATATATTTCTAATGTGAAATAATTTTTATAAAATGCATAGTGATGCAAGTCAATTTCAAATTATTTTAAATATGAACTTATATGTTCCATAAACAGAATTAATATTTAATTTAAAAACATTAAAGTTTTCTTAAACTAAAAATTATGAGACTGTTTCTATAAGGATGATCTTACATTATTTTTATGTAATATTATAAAATATGTTTATCCCTTTTTTTACATTTTTATGCACGAACTTACATTTTAAATATTGCTTAAGTTTCAACAGGTTTAAACAAAGTTCCAAAGAAATTTTCTTACATTAATTTAACTAAGAAATCCATATGCTTTCATTTATATTCAAGTGTTGCTATAGATTTGTAATTTGAATTTTGATTTTTGCTATAGTATCAAAAATGCTTTTTCATTGTCCTTTTCTAATATGGATAACATTAACATTCAAAGAATATAATACTTATTGAATTAGAGAAACTCATGTATAACATTTTTATTTATCTTTGAGAGTAATTTGCAAATAGAATTAATATTTTTTTTTATATTATGCCTGTATAAAATATTTGTATTCGTAAATTGTCATAGTAAGATTATATTAGCATTCAAGATGCCTTTTTTCTCGTATAAGTTAAGTTATTTTTACCTTAAAAGTCTTTTACTTTGAAGTGTTATTTTTTAATAAGTATTATCAATGATATTTCATATATTTTTTTTTTTTGAAATACTGTATCTTGTTCGACAGACAGTATAAAAAAATTGACACATTCCCAAAATTATAATTTTATTAAAAATTTAGAAGCACTTCATTCCTTTAAAAGAATATTTTAAATTTCTTATAAAATTTTGGCTCTCATACAGTATATGCGCATACATATCACATAACACAGGTTATTTTTAAATTACATTACTTTTACAAATAAATCGGAGTGATATTACCCAGACAGACGAGCAAAAATTACAATTGTATATAGGGTTGCAATCCATTCTTCAGGTGAAGGAAAGGTTAAAGTAGAAGCGATCCAAGCAGGTTAAAGTCCAAAGATGATTGTAGAGAATTAAAAGTCCTTTCGGCCACAATCTGCGTGCTGTCTATAAGGTGATGGGTTCGATTCGTATATGGATATCTGAGTGATTGTATTTAATATTTAATATTCTTGATGTTGTCAGTGTATTTCTGTGTTTTTAAAAATGACAAGTAAATCATGTGTGATTAAGACATGCAATTTTTTGTCTCTGACTCATTTTATCCTTGTCTCTGTAGCATATCTATCAATAATTTTCCACAGTAATATTTAGAATAAAAAAATTTGCATTTGGTTCTTAGTTGGGAATGGAGAAAGTCAATGAGACCAAACGCCATTTCTTAAAACGTCTTCATATTTTTAACATTCTCCGAAACTTTCAAGCTTGTTGATGGAGTTCATGTTAAAAGAATTAACACATACATCAATCATATCTAGTGAAGCAAAATATATTGGAATCTAAGGACGAAGATTGCACAAACAACGATTTTCAACAGCTCGTATTCCAGGTCATCATAAATTTTATAGTATTGATCGACGAATACAAAAAATCGGTATATTAATCATCTCAAGCAGCAATTTACGATGCCTTCGAAATGCACGATTGAAAATAATGAAAGAGAGGGTTTAATAGATTTGAAACAGCTATTTTCATAAGAATGGGAGTGGTGTCATAATAAATGAATATATCTCAGTGGGTGGCGTGGTATGCTTTGTATAAGGAATTCATGAACTCTTGTCACATGTAAATTGTGCAATTTTTAAACGGTGATAATTATTCCTGTAGGTCCGATTTTGAGGAGTGCTTATTTAGTATGAAGAATAGCAATCCACGATTTTTTGCATTATTATTACTTAGTGATGAGAAAACGTTTGTGAGAAAATGCATTTTCAACATCCGGAAATAACATGCTTTGTTTGACAGAAATCCCCAGAACAATACCTCTCCTAAACACCAAAACAGTCTTTCTGCAAAAGCCTAGACAGGAATCCTAGTTGATTGTCTGCCTTTCACCATACCAGAGCTTTTGACCTGTGAAATATCCCGCATCTTTTTGGAACAAGTACTTCTTACTTTATTAAAGGCAGGTACGCTCTCTTTCCATTTACATTGTTTATGGAGTGGCATAGTTTATGCAAGATGAAGTCCCAACTCATTTTGCATCGTGGTCCTCAATGTTTTGAATGTCACCTAATTTACACGGATTAGACTTCTCAGACATGGAGATTGTCCTCCTCACTCGTTGGACCTCAACCAATTGGGTATCTTCATTTAGGGACTAATGAAATCGGTAGTGTATGTGACGCTTGCGGAATTAGCTGAAGATCACGTGACGAGAATCATTGATTCCTTTGACAAAATTAACACACTAGAATATTTCATCGTGTGCTTCAGCCATTCTTTCACCAGTGTTAATGATTAACTGTGGAATGATTAGCGTAATTAGTATTTTGAACACACTGTTTGTGCTTGTACAAAAGCAAACTATCATATATTTATGTGTATATTTATTAAAATATAGAAAAATTTGTTGATTAATAAAATAACTCTAATTAAAACGTTAGCAAATTGATGGTTTTAAGTGAAAAGAAAATAGATCATTTTTCTGTTTGGAAATTGTGTTCGACTATTATTTTAATTACATTTGTGAAAAGTACAATATCATTGCTTTTATAATATAATTCATAAATAAAACATAGATATGTGTTGTTGTCAATTTAAATTTATTCTTCACGTTTTTCAATTGCAATTTTAATAATTGCGTAATTTGTTAATTACACTCATTCTGATCTATTAATACTTTAATACATCTGAATTAATGTTCCTCGCATAACATTTTCGAAAATGTTATATGAAATCTGATAGTGAAGAAAATCTACTGATTTTCTTTCTTTACATAGAGCTCATTAAGAATATTTTGTCAAGAAGTTTTGTCATTTTTCATCGAAAAGAATAATTTTATTTACTTTTGTACTTTTAGGCAAACTTGAATTCGTATTTTCTTTCTTAATAGTCATAATTGCTTTTTTGATGTCTGTATTAACATGTAAAGTATGTTATAAAAATAATTTAAAAATAGCTATGTATAATTATTTATATCATTGTCTAAAAATTTGAAAAAAATATTTCTTTCATAAAGAAATTTATTTAATTTATCATTTTATAATTTTATGTTTTAAATTTAACTGAAATATTCATGAATATTATTTCTTGATTTTATAATGTTACATGCTCACTCGAAAAGCATTTGTAATTCATTTAATAAAAATATTATTTAATAAAAAATATTATTACCTAAAAGAATTTATTTCAAAGGGTATCTTTGTTAAATGTTTGGCTTAAAAACGTTTTTGAATGAAAATAATATTAACTTTGTTTTTTACTTTATTACTTTATTTTTTTTTACTTTATTATTTAAAAATTCTACCTTATCTGCAATTTATCAATGAAATAATTATAAAAAAGAGTATTAATTTTCTTAAATGAAACTTTTCATATTTCAAGTGGATTCAAGTGGAGTTACTTGAATAATATTAACTTGACATTTGAATATTGTTTTGATGTAAAATAGGTTACTTTATTTTATATTTATGATGAGGAATAGAATTTTGTTATACCAAACTAAGTATGAAAAATTTCTAAGTATCTAACGCAATGTTATCTAACATTTTTGGTACCAATGTTAGTCCATTAAATCATCTTAAGGTATGCTTTATGTTGTCCATGTGTAGTAACAACTCTTGAATGCTAATTTAAGTTTTTACTGGATGACAAAACTGAAACATCTGTGTACCTCAACTCCAACTGGAACAATTTCGCATATTATGAACCTAATATTTTCTTTTAGTTATCTTTTATCTACTATGATCAACATGTTCATTCACATAAAACACATTTATACAAGAAATTTATGTCAAATTTAATGAAATAAACTTTAGAAACTCATTAAGTGTACCAAAACTGCAAGCCCAATTAGGTAGTTGTTGAAGTTAATACATATTATATGTTCCTTAGAAATAAATTTTTCACGTTGTGTCAAAAAGAATACAAAAATTTTAAGAATATACTTTAACTCCCTCTTGGAATCATATTTAGGACATAATGTGTTCGGAATGATTACAAAAACTTCCATCGAGACAAAATACTAATTAAGCGTACGAGACCCAGTTTTGCAGTTTCTTATGATATAATTTCATTCTGTTAATTTAAAATATTCAACGGTAATAATTTTTGCCTATAGTTAGATATATTGCAGATCATCTAGTTTGCATCATTTAAATAAGTTGCAGCAGCTTTCATGAATTAATAACAGAGTGTATAACAGCAATTCTAAATATTTACTATAAGAACTTTTTTGACATCATTCACGATGCACCAAGAGTAAAGACATTCCCTATTAGATTATGTGTCAAAAAAGACAATATAATGGAAATAAATTTATTCAATTACATAATTAATTAACTTATAATTTTTAAATAATTATTTTTCTTAAAAAATTGTTGTTACTTAATTTGTGAGCTACTATTAAAATTCATTGAGTCCAATATATATTATATAAATGTTGGATTTAACGATTTAATTTTTCTAAATTTATTTAGATTTTGTGAACACTCATTTCAAAACACTCTCTAATCCTAATGTCTTTGAAGAAAATTAAATCAAAAAGAATTTTAAAAATTAAAAAAAAAATTAATAATGTCGAATTAATTTTATTTCATTTAGATTTACACCAACATAAATTCTGGATTCAAAAGTCCTCTTAAAAGTAAAAATATAAATGTATAATCCTGAATTGGTAAAAAAAAAACAAGTAACACCAAAAATATTATTACCATATTAGAAAAGTCCACTTTTTAGTATTTTATAATCTTACTAACTCTGTGGAAATGCAATGAATTAGAAACTCTAATGGCATTTCAAATGACAAAAAATTACATTTAATGCTGTATCCTCTTGAAAGAGAAAAGTAATGGAGTAAAATGATATATTTAGCTCAAAGTTGAATCCAGGAAATAAGACAGCACTTAGAAATCCTTGCAAATTTAGGTCATTTACAGTATCAAATTACAGCCTACTGATTTGATTTGCTATTTCCAATCAATTTAGGATGCTTCCATTAAAAACTCTGTTTCCATTATACAAATTAAAATTACCTTCAGCAAAAGCTCCAGTGTTGTTAAAGAAAATCTGATAATGATACAAATTGTTTCATTGAATGCTGTGTTAAATTACAAGATTTACATTTTAAGGCAGACAATGTTATTCTAGTTCAAAAGATACGATATTATCTAATGAGTGTGAAATAAGGAATTTTTTCACGTTAACAGATATTTAAAAATTGAGCAAATATTTTACTGAAAATATAATTACAATATAATTTTTAACAACCTTAATTATTCAAATACCTGTAGTTATTTGATGAATTTACTTTACATCAATTAATTGCAAACAGCAATATAAATAATACTATATATAGAGACTTTGCTTTATTATTTCAATATTTCTATGAATCACTAAAGTGTTAATAGAAACAATAAAGCCAGAGGAAGATCTGCATCTTTATCAATAATTGTAAAATTCAATTTGTATATAGAAAAATGGACAACTATCATTTTGTAAAATATCAAGCCAAATTTGGTTCAATAAACTAGCAACATAATATTGTAGCAAGAAAAATGTTTTAAAATTAATTTGCATGAAACTTAACTTTTCTTTTTCAATTATTTATCATATGAACAAGTAGGAATATATTCTATGTAAGAACTATTAGTCTGTTCCCTTGTCTTTAATTAATGAAAATTCAAATGGTTTATAAGTTCCTCAAAAATAAGTTTTAAAGTAAACTTAAAATATTCACTCAAACAAATTTAAAATCATCAAAGCAATTTTCATAAAATGTAATGTTAATTGTTGCTTTCTAAGCATTCAATTAGAATACAATGTCCTTGAGTGAAATATAAAGTAAATTATTCTAAATTATTTTTACACACGAAAAGTACTAGGATTTTATTCGTCAGCCGAGACTTCCTTTTTAATGAACAAACATAAAAAATGGGTTAACAGTTTACACGCCCTGATATAAACAGAAACCACAATAAAGGAGTGACTACTAAACAAACATCTTTAAAGTAAGAGCTTTCTTATATAAACAAACTTTAAGAAGTGAGAACGAGAAAAATAAGAACAGAACAGTTGAAAAGTAGTCAGACAATCCAAATGGTAATTATCCCAACAGAAAAACAAAGTTTTCGGTGCAAACAAAACATACTGTAAACAAAAGGGGATTATATAGGCTAACTCAAATTATCGTTGTTTAGATGAGAGAGAGAAACTAAGAGGTAACGTTAAATTCTGAATATAAAAGAGATTGCATTTGTAATTGCGAAAAATTAAAGACAGCGACATTTTAATATTTTTAAATATGTCTAAAAATCTAGAATATTTAAGATTTTATTGAAGAAAATTTAGTTAAATACTTACTTGTCTTGCTTATAGAAAAAATATGATTCACTTATAAATAACATTAAAAACGAATTTTTTATGTAAGTGTTCATAAAAATATACAGAAATTTTCTAATTTCATGAGAATATTTGAAAACTCATAATATCAAAATTTAACAATGAATAAACTAGGAATAAACAATGGTAATGCATCACTTTTAACTTTTGCTCCTGCAATTACAGTTTTGTATTCTTATTTATGAAGTCGTTTGTATTATTCTAATTTCATAACATTGTGAGAGAGAAACTTGTATTCCTAATTTATATGTATAAAATATAAAATCTATATAATATAAAAACTATTCAAAACTGTTTCTCAATTATATGTATATTTTTTATTTAAATTTATAATTCTTAATCAATGATGTGAAAAAAATTACCTCCTATTTAAAAAATCCTAATAATAAATCAATCGGAATTTTGTTAAATAATACATAACTATCTCTAGCAAATACAAAATCTCTTTAAGGAATTGTCGTTAAGAAATGATCCCACTATATGTCTAAATAAATTCCATTAATGTCTTGTTGTATATAATATTGATAATTTTTTTTTATAAAATACTGATAAATTCATTACCATAATATTCATAAAATTAATTGAGAATAATTTATAATAACCATCTAGTTCAGAGTTACTATACGACTTTGAGAATCTTGAATTTATAATGACTATGATAACTTAACATATTTGAGATAACATTTCGTCACTAGAAAAGTAATATCATCACCCACATAATGTATGCACATAAACCTAATTTGTTTATATTTACTTTATGTAATTTTAAACTCTGAAATTATTTGTTAGCATTAAGCAACTTATACCTTGCAAAACCAATGAAATAACCAAAAGAAAATCTTAGATTTGATATTTTAAAATTGATAGTGTTGTGGAATTTGAAATATGTGTACCATTGAAAGATACTTTATGGTTTGATTTTACAAAACATCTTTTGCGTGACTTATAAATGGAAAATGATGCTGCATTATCCTAAAAGAGTTGTCGACAGAAGTTGTTACCATGAAAATATGCTCTCAAATTTGGAAATTTGAAGGTAATCTCAGTCGCTATAACATCTAGAAAAAGAGAAGATGGTGTGAGAAAGAATAAAATTGGAAATGTGTCTAGCCTAAGATTTATGTGTTTTCGGGCTACTGCGGAGTTGGCTAATCTGATAAAGATTCCAAAGCAACCATTCTGTCTTTGAATGATCTATCCATAGAATCCTGAATTATTTTTTTCCGTTATATTTTTGACGCCAATACTGATTTACAGAAACTGTTTACTAAGAAAACATTCTTTATTGTGTCTTCGTTTTTTTCTATATTACGGAGAAAATCAAAAGATTTTTATTGTAATTCAATTTTTTTGGTTTTCTTATGATAAATAAATTTTAAATTAATTAAATATAATTAAAAATGCAATTCATTAAATGAAAAATATTATTTGAAACTGGTGAATGAGAGAGAATATTTCCACTTATCCCCAAATTATGCTTTCAATTGAGTGATTACATTCTATTTTAGATGTTTTTCAAATTTTATTAAAATATATTAATTTCTAAAAGTTATACCGTAATTTATTTCTGAATTTTTCTTGAAGGATCTTGTGTTACGAAATACATAAACTTTAGAAAAACACTTTTATGTCATTGAACATTAAAATGAATTACTTTATTATAGAATACAAAGCAAAAAAAAAATGTCATTACATATCATTACATTTACAAAATAATTGAATTTACTATCCGAATTATAAGTATTATAGAATGAAAATATATGGCATGTAAAAATCCTATTCTATTTTTTGGCCTATATTTATAAGTATTTAATCCATATTAAGAAACAAATTAATTACTAAAATTATTTTCATGTATTATTACAAAAATTTTGCTTTTATTAAATTAAAATCAAGTCTAATTAGTGCAAAAAATAACTCAATTTTTACAATTTATATCACTGCAAACAAAGAATTGTACGTTGACATTACTATAGCAAATTATTGCAACCACATTTAAAAATAATATATTGTATATTAAAAAACTATTAGTTAACATTAGCAAAAATTTCATTATTATTATAATTTGATTGAACTAAATGTATTACAAAAGAGAAAGATTTTAATATAATTTTAAACATATTTTTTACTTAGAATTATGCATAAAGAAAAAGCAATAGAGTTGAAAATATTAATAATAATCAGGTAATTTAATTCAATTAAATAAAAATTTTAGTTAAATAAACATATTAAAATTCTTAGTTGTTATATTACAGCTTCATCATTTCATTTTAAATGCATTTGAATCATCTTTTTACTCTCACATATTTATTAAATTCCATTTTTTGCTCTATTGTTAAATCAAGCTGCTTCATGTATTCACAAAAGTTTTTTTAATACGAATACTTCATTTACAAAAATTGTAAATCTTATGCATAATATTTTAAACTATCCTTTTCTAATTATCTATAGCTTATTTTTTACTTAAATGAGAAGATAATTAAATAAAGAAGTATATGAATAAAATGCTTTAATTAATCACAAATTATATAATAGTTATTTAAAATTATCTATGTTACATTAAATATTGTTTACTCTACATACAAAGAGAAAGGCTTTAAAATGTTGCTCTTATTAAATATTCTGTAAATATTAATTAAATAAAGTAAATCAACAGTATAATAAATATAGGATTAACATATTTTTATATTTATACCAAATCAAATGAATACTATGAAATTATAAGTCATTTGTGAAGCTTCAATTCAAATTTTTATTAATTCCTGAACTAAGTTAATTCTAATTCTAAACTTTTTGAATTTTTTTGTAAGGAAATTTTTTTTCCAGGCTGAATTTCTATGTCAGTGTGTGTCGGAGATATTCAGTTCTAAATTTCCTTATTCTGTTTCAAACGTATTTATGAATTTAATTAAATTAAAATATTTTTATAATTTAAACTTAGCAAACATTCATGTTTGATAATTCCCCATTAATTTTAATTAGTCATTTTGATTTTTATATGTTATTTAGAAATGTACTAAAACTACTGCTATAAGCCCTCAAAATAAAAAGATTATTTATTAGTAAATAATAATTCATTAAAAAATAATCTCTTTAAAAGAAAATACATGTTTAATATCTGGAGAATTTTAACTGAAAGACGCAGATGTTTTTGCCGTGATGCTCTTATTTTTTTTCCCTTAAATTTATTTAAAGTAACAATTCGAGCATATAAAAAGAGTTTCCAAAATAGAATATTAAAATTTATAAACTTTTCATCTTAACAATTATCAATTTTACTTGTATACCTTTCTTCTTTATAAATTATAGAGACTGTCTTCGTGAAATTAAAAAAAAATCTGAATCTTTTCTGAGTAGTAATTTCAAATACAACTATGCCTGAAAATATTTTTCATTAGAATTTAAAGATGAAATTATATTTTTTTTTCGGGTCCAAACTCGATTGCAAATAAAAAAATAATAGTATTAAATGTTTAATAAGTGTATTGTAAAAAATAGATTTTTTTAGAAATACATATGTTTTGCTAAGAAAAAAATGTATTAATCATTAAAAAATGTTGTGTAATAATTAAACGTACAAATTAATTAATATTTACTTATAATGTACACATAATTTATTCTTGTTTTTATATGTATGAATAGTTTAAGATGGCTAATCAGGTAATAAGTAGATACAGAAATTCAGATTAACTTACAAAGGTTTAGATTAACACCAAGTAAAAAATCAAAAATATATATTAATAAGCTGTCAATTGTTTACAGTTTGAATTTCAGCTATTTTATAATCAATATATTTCGCTCTCTTCCATTTTAAATTCACATCAATCATTTGTAATCTTTACTCTTTCTGCAAAAATGTTAGTAAATCGTTAAATATGTTAAATGGAGCGCAATCAATGATCACGATTAAGAGAATTTACGCATTATGAAAAGAACTGAATTAATATTTTAATACAAAGATTCAAATTTTATATTTTAAATACCTAATGATATACTTTTGTTGAAGTTGGAGTTAATAGAGTAACATGCTTCGTGTATGTTACAAAATCTCTAAATTGTTCGTTCAATATTCTAATTTAATTTGTGTTTATCATTTTTTGTAGTTTCTATTAAAATTAGTTGAATATAAATTCGCACAATAAAGTGAAGTACCAAAACGCATTAATACAATATAGTGAGGTAAAGAATTACAGGGAGATCAGAAGCAAACCAAATTTGTAGACATTTTGATTTAAAATTCAGCCTCAAATCTAACATTTTAAGCAGCTTCAAGACACCAGATATATCTGGCATTTCAACTTAAGACTTTCAGACTCATGACAGTTAACCAAATACAAGTTTCTAACAGTCAAGGATAATGTGTATCTACAGCTTCTTTGCAAGATGTCTCTTGATTTTTTACATTACATCACGAAACAGAAGGATTTATTGAGGGAAAAACTTACATACAAAAAGAACTGATATATCAAGTTCTTTTAATCAAACAAAATAACCAATTTACCATGGTAGAGAGACCAAAGACATTGCAGCAAGAAAAAAAGGGACGTAATTTTCTTTACTGATGTACATAACAATTTATTTTAACGTATTTCCGTATGGAATAAATGAATCCACAGCCATCCTGTCAATATCTGATCAATAATAATTTTGATAATAATGTTTTGTTAATATAGGTATTATACTAAATATCCACACACCCTTCCTTATCAATATAATAGGTATTATGAATTGCAGATTCATATTCTCATTTTCAGGTGTGCAATTGACCAGAACAACATTTTAGTGAATTACAAAGCGTGGCCAATTATACTATTTAATCAACTGTTTTATGAAAAATGAAGACATTTGGTGCATAAATTGGCCAGCCAGATCTACAGAACTTAACTTTATATAGTTTGTTTGAAGTATTCTGTAAATGATAAATTGAACTTGTAAGCATCTATAAAAATTTAAATATGCGCAATTAATTGAGAATAAATTACTTTTAAAAGAACTCATAATTTGTTATACTGCCAATGAAAGCCTGTATTATTTTAAAGAAGACAATATACTCTGTTAACTCATTTTTCGTCTTTATTTTCCAATTTATTAGCTCAATGATTAGATCCAATTGTTATAGTAAAAAAAAAATTGTTTTATATAAAATATGAAATCAAAGTGCAAATTTGATATTATTATAAAAAAAAATCTTAACTTTCTTCTAACTTATTTTTGTTACATTTTGTAACAATTTGATGGTACAAATGACGCTCAATCATAATACATATTTTGACTATTGTATGAGTTATTTGTTATTTTTATTAGTTTAAAACAAATTGAATGTTTTACTTATTCATATTGTATCTATCTTCTCTTTAACCAAACATCATAAATTTGTACTTTAACTCTGAAGATATACAAAAAATGTAAATGTTCTAACATTAGGTTTGCCAGCTTATAAATTGATTTAAAACAAAATAGCATAAATTACCCTGACCAAAATGCGTTTACATATACTCAATATTATAACCTCAGCTTTATTGAAACTGTTTCCAATATTGCCTCAAAAACATAATGATTTGCTATTTTGTTCCAATAATCTGAAGTTTTTTATGATAAAATTTGCTTTAACCACAAAAATTTATATTAAAACTATTTAACTTGATTTTGGTAGTTTTTACAATAAATTAATTAATAAAGCTGAATAGACTACATTTTCTATGGCTATATTTTTTCCAAACGTTTCTATTTAAATTAAAATTATAATAAAATGCTGCAGATAAATTTATAATAGAAGAATATTATCATACTGATGTTTTCTAATTAAAAATATTTTTTTTAATTTATAATATTGCCTCTGAAATTTAAAAGATATATGAGTCATTTAAATAATGTTCAGACTAAGACAAAAGGGACGTAAATTCTAACACAATGATGATTGTTGACTTTTTTTAACAAGATGTCTTTTACTAAATTCTCATATTTATGTGATGTATCTATTTTATTTAATACTACAACTGACTGAGTTTGTAATATTTTGATTAAACTTTTTTACTCGCTTCCAATTCCGATTTCCATAATGTAAGAGATATGAAGCAAAAAACCACCTTAAATATTTTTATTCATATTTCCATCTTGTTTTCTTTTCATTTTTATCAACTTTAGAAGATCCTAGTAATTTTAATATTTTGAGCCGTCACGGAGGAGATTAAAATGCAATTTTCTTCAGAGACAAATTATCTAACATAAAACATTTCATTTTGTAAATGAATATCGTATTTGAATAAAACAATAGGACAAAAAATATAAAGTCCGGTTAAAAATACTTTATAAAAACATGCATTTTCAAATCATATTATGAATATATATATATATATATATATATATATATATATATATATATATATA
>JAPDSC010108055.1:202947-218454 GCA_026290005.1 Latrodectus geometricus
AGTTTGAACAATGTATTTTTAACATATTGAAATGTTACAAATACATTTTATAATATAGCTGGAAAACTAAATTGAAACTAGTGTATAATAACCCGAAATATTTTATCCAAAATCACTATAAAATGTTATTTTATTTTTAAAAAGATTAATTAAAATGCTTAAAAATTAATTCAGCATACCACCTTATCACTTGTAAAATTTTTATCAATTTATTGAGAAAATTGTGTAAATAAATCCTAAATTTAGTCAAAATTTGTGTGCATCTTAATTTACTTTTGTTAAAAAGTATATATGCAACTTATTTTGATACATATAAAGCAGAATCAGAAGCAAGGTTTTGATTTTTCAATCGGCATATGGTAATTGATGTTGGTAAAAGCACTTATTACCTCTAAAAAGCATTTTCTACAGATGCATTTTATTTGAAATCGATAAATATTTGTATTACTTTAGAATTCTAATAATGAAAAACATGTGCAGAATTTGAAAACTCAGGAACAGCCTGTTGTTAATGCGCATTCCATATACCAGCCAGCGATGAAAAGCAAATCCAATATTCATATGACCTATTGTTTTATTTCAAAAGAGAACCAAAAAAAAAATAAATATGAATAATATTTTTTAAACTTAAGCATAAATCTTGAAGATTCCATTTTATTTTTCTGAAGAATTCTGAAGAAAGCGATGGTCTATATTCTGTTACTAGTACAAACTTTCGTCGTTGCAGAGCGAATGAAATATGCAACGGTTGAGAAAGTATTACCGATTCGTTTCAGGATTTTTGTTTCTGGAAGATCTGCATATGTAATGCCGTTTAGCGACCAAAAAATCGATGTTTTTGCTTATGTTTTATTCCTCCTCATGCTTTTTACTTTGATGCTTATTTTTATAAAACTTTCTGTTCTCTTTTGGATTTGAGTAAGAAGCGGAATGGAGTATATTGTGTACATTGTTGGCAGACGTTTTAAAGCTTTAAAGCGCCTAGGTTTGGGTAGCTCGGTGCAGTGAAAAGCGTTACGTCGTAGAGATTTTCAATACGTTGTTTGCCTAATGCAACAACAAAGAGATTGTCTAATATTATGGTAAAAGGATTTTAAGTGAAAAACTTTTTCCATAGTCTTGTCGCTCAGGAAAATTTGGAAATTGTGCAGTTGAGAATAACATGAAAAAAGGGAATTTGTTTAAAATACTTAATGTATAAACTTCTTACTTATTAATTTTTGACGACATTAATCAAGGACATTTTTTAAGAATGTTATGTTATTAAAAATAAAAAATAAAATTAAAAATGATTTGTTAAATTTCTTAGAATAATCATTTATATGGTATTTTTAAATAAATAAAAGTATATAAAAATGATTTTTCTTTAAAAAAAACAGTGTATAGTAATTTATACTTTAGTGGTTTCAAATAAATTATAACGATTGCACCGCCAGTACATCCTTTGAAATGTTGTTCTACATTTTATTTTAAAATATTTAAAAATGGTAATTAATAATTGTCAAAATATTTATAAATTTATTATTCTTATAATGACTAATAGCAGTAGAGCCGCACTAACTATTATGTTATTCCTTTTTAATTTTATAGGCATTAACCCTTTGTACTAGAATAAATTTTTTTATTCTCATGTTTTTTATATGTATATTTTTGTAAATTTCCAAGCAATCGTTATATTACTGTTTAATCTTGTCAGGCAGAGGTATCCTGTCTGGTTAGGATTCGTTCTCATTATCAGCTCTTCGTTCGAATTTCAACACAACCAAAGATCCGTTGCGTTCACTAATGGCTACTGGCGCACATTAAAAATGTTCTCATTGCAATATCCATCACAGAAGGTACTATGACTTCTGTGCCTTGGAGTGCTGAAAGGTGGAAATCCTAATATCCAGCCATTGGAAACGACAACATGTTATTTTCACAAATTTACTTTTCATGCAAATCAAAATAAATTAAATTAGCTGTTATAGATTCATCATAAATTAAGTGTGGGAAAAAGAAAAAAAAATTCTTAATTCTAAGAAAAATTCGTTTATTTTAATTTACTTTAAATTTTAAATAAATTTATAAATTAGATTTAGATTGTGACCTATTTAACATACGAAGTACTTAAGAACTTAAAATGCAGAATATGTCATACATTAAAATCGTTTTTTTAAGTTGGGGATATGTATTGTTAATGTTAATTTTTTATAAAAATTAAAACAACCATTCGGAATACCTAAGTGATTAAGCAAGAGTAATACATTATTTTTGTTTCATTATATAATTTTAGCTCATGTCTCATAATTGCACTTTTAAGCAATGAAATTTTGTCACCTCATACCACTTAATTTTGTTGAAATGTCTACTATACGGTGACAAAGTCTTAGGGTTACTATGATATAGTGGAATGATAGCGTTTTGCAATGTGATAGATTCTGAATTGGATCCCTATCGCTATTGAAAAACGTTCTAGGTCTGTCTAAGGGATAGTCTATAATCGCTTAGGTTTTCTCCCTTGCGATGCATAAATGTGACCCATTATCAATGTAAATTCCTTTTAGAAGGTAATGCATATAGTAGTTATTTAAAAAGTCTTAAAACAGCCTTAGACTATTCAGATGTATATTATGCTGTCTCAAAAAATGAAAAATGTATGAAGAATAAAGCATCAAGAACAACTTTTGATAAATTTGATCCATTTTAAAATAGAACTGCCTACTCCTGCATAACTTATTAAATTTTTGAATTTTTCCCTGCATCCAATGAAAATTTATTAAATGTAAGATATCCTGGTTAGATAAATTATTAAGATGGTAATGCCTATCTCATTATAGATTCATATATCGAAAAAGCTATATTCGTTCTGCAAAAATATTATCTTCATCAATCAAAGGACAAATTTTGAGCTCAAATTGCTCAAGATTTATCACTTGATAGTAAGAGACGAGCAAACTTGTCTCCTTCCTCTTACTAAAATAAAAATTTAGTAGAAAATGTCAGTTGAAATTGTATTTTAATGTAATCAATATAAAGTTCTAATAACAAAAGAAATGTTTGCTATTTATCAATTTCAGTCGAAATTACCACAACGTATTTACATTATCGATTTTAACACGCACAATATACACTACAAATGCAGAAGAAGGGGTTTATAGTAATTCATTAGCTACAACCTTAAAAATACTAGGCATAAATTTAGAAACAACAGTATGGGCTTCTTTTTTTCATAAAAAGTTAGAAAAATATCATTCCTTAAAGTAATTTTTCAAACTTTTTAGAATATGATAACTTCAGAACATATATGAAATTTTATTTAAAAATTAATAATATCCTGATAAAAATAAAATTTAATTAAAATATTTATCTTTCTTACTGTGTGATATAATATATTTTAAATCTCAATCAAAAGAAAATGAATTGATAGCGTTCGTAATCTTGTTAAATAATGATGTAGCAAGAATCGACAAGAAACAAGAATGGACCAGATCTTTGAAAGAGCGCATAATTGAATGTTCATAAAACTCTCAAATCAACTTGAAAGAAGAAAAAAGAAATGTTATATTTATACAAAAAAATATATTTTTTAAAGTAAAAAAAAATTTTTTTTTCGTTATCTAAAAATTAAGTACAAGTATTCGGCAAATTCATGAAATTCTTTTGTCAATATTTTAAACGTGAGATCATGGAATGAAGATCTTAACTACTTGCTGGAATTTCATTAAAATAAAACAATGTTTTCAGATATAAAACTATATAAATTGCCTAACACAGTAATTATCTTTATCAGTAGTAGAATTATAAACAGCAGCATGGCAGTTGTAGCATTGTAGGTAAAAATTGCAAGAATATTAAAACAATGATTTAAGTATTTTTTAAAAGTCGTAATCTTCCTTAAGATAAATAAGACTAAATAGTTTTGCTCAAACATTTACAAAGTTCAGTGAAAGGAATAAAATTTGATCCTTAACTTTTATCTCAATCAAGAATATAATCGCGAAGATCAATCTCAAATTTACTACTTTTTGTACCTTAAACTGCAATATTTTATCATAAATATATCGAGCTACATTAACAAAATCAGCTAAAAATTTATAAATTTGTTAAACTAATAGTAAGTTTAAATGTGATGAATGAAAATCAAAAATAAAAGCTGAAAACTGGACTACTGAAACGCTCAGTAATTTTATAAAATTTAACTATACGATTTACTGAAAACTTCTCACAATATTATGAAATACATATGTAACTTTGTTTAAATGTAAGCACTTAATATATTCCAAAAAAAAAATGTTTTTTTTTGTCTATCACAACATTTAAAAATAATTTTATTTTTTGATATTTTAGAAAAATAAAATTTGTTATTTTTGTAAAACATCACTGCATTTTAATCTGCTTAAAAGATTAGAAACACTGCTATATTTTCATATATTTCAAGAGCTTTAGTTGCTTCATTTGTAAATACAAGTTCCTTTAAGAAGTTCGTAAATAAAATATTGTAGATTCCACTGCATTTCAAACCTTTTGATTTTTTATATTTTTTAAATGAATCTGTGAATACGAAATTCAAACTATTTTTTATAACTTTTAATGTCCCTAGAGAAAACAAAGTTTTTCAGTTATTAATGTCACTAAGAGAAAAAGTTTTTTAATTATATATATATATATATATATATATATATACACTACTGGCCATTAAAATTGCTACATCAAAAAGGCGACATGCTACACACGTGAATTTATAAGAAAGGAAAAAGGTGCTGTGGTATGCAAATGATTAGCTCTTCAGCGCATTCAGACAAAGCAGGCGCCAATTGTTCAGCCTGTTCCTCATACACAAACTGAATTTGAACGCTGTTGCCTGGTGAAAAGTTGTTGTGATGCCTCATGTAAGAAGGAGAAATGCGTACCAGCACGTTTCTGACTTTGATAAAGGTCGAATAGTAGCCTACCGGGATTGCGGTTTATCTTATCGCAGTGTTGCTGTTCGCGTCAGTATTGCTGGTCGAGATCCAATGACTGTTAGCAGAATATGGAATCGATGGGTTCAGGACAGTAATACGGAACGCCATGCGGGATCTCAACGGCAACCTATCACTAGCAGGCGAGAAAACAGGCATATTATCCGCATGGCCGTAGTGGATCGTGCAACCACGTCACGAGCCGTGAGACAAGAAACGGGGTCGTTTGGAAGACAACAAGTGTCTGCACGAACAGTTAAACGACGTTTGCACCATCATGGACTCTCAGCTCAGAGCCCATGGCTGCGGCTTCCATTGACGCGGCGTCATAGAAAAGAGCGCCTTCAATGGTGTGATCAACGACTAACCTGGGCGCACGAATGACGAAACGTCATCTTTTCAGATGAATCCAGGTTCTGTCTACAGCATCATGATGATCGCATCCGTGTTTGTTGGCACCGTGGTGAACGCACACTGGCAGCGTGCATTCGTTATCATCATACTGGCCCATCACCTGGCATGATGGTATGGGGTGACATTGGATGCACTTTTCGGTCACCTCTTGTTTGCATTGACAGTGCTTTGAACAGTGCACGTTACATTTCTGGTGTGTTACGACCCGTGGCTCTACCCTTTATTCGAGCCCTGCGAAACCCTACGTTTCAGCAGGATAATTCCCGACCGCATGTTGCAGGTATTGTACGGACCTTCCTTGATACGGAACATGTTCGGCTGTAGGTCTGGCCAGCACGTTCTCCAGATCTTTCACCAATAGAAAACGTCTGGTCAATGGTTGCCGAGCGACTGGCTCGTCACCAAACGCCAGTCACTATGGTTGATGAACTGTAGCATCGTGTTGAAGCTGCATGGGCATTTGTACCTATACATGCATTCCAATCTCTGTTTGACTCAATGCCCAGGCGTATAACTGCTGTTATTACTTCCAGAGGTTGTTGTTCTGGGTACTGATATCTCAGGATCTATCCAGCCAAATATTTTGAAAATTTAATCAATTGTTATTTCTAGTATAATATATTTTTCCAATAAATATAATTTTGTTATCTGCATTTGTTGTTGGTGTAGCAATTTTAATGGCCTTGAATTTTTAAGATTTTTTGCATATAAAGGATATATTAAAATTATACTTGTAAGTCAGGATTTAACAGCAATTTCCTTACATTTAGACTACATGTTTGATTTACAAAAAAAAAAAATCTCCATACATTATATTAAATAAAATCTTAAATTTTTCTTAACGTTTCTTTGATCATTAAAATTTTGTTTAATATTTGATTACACATTTAAGAAGGAACAAAATGTTTAAATAAAATAAATGTTGGTGCCAAAATATTTCTTGGAACACGTTAGAATTTTAATCAACTGTTTCAATCTTTATTAATATATTCTTCTAAACTTAAGGAAATTGAATTAAAAACCCATAGTGTTATTTTTATATATATTTACTATGCATCTCACAATTGAATCAGAAACGTTTCTTAAGCAAATTTCTATTATAAATTGTACAATTATCTTCTATAATCTACTATATAATTGTATATAGTAGATTTTTATTTTAAACTCAAGGAAATCCAATATTAACAATGAATGAGCTGAATGATAATTAACAACTAATTAATGATTTAAACAAATTTATTTCAGTATCATGCAGCAAAAAAAAGTTAAACCTTTTACAATATCAATACAAATTTGTGAATTTCCTTTTGCTTATCTAGTTATGAAAAACTATAAGAATAATAAGTTATTTATATGGTACTTTTGAAAAGTGATTTCATTTAATACAGTTCTGTAACTTATTAACTTCAAAAATTAAAAATGAAAATAGTAAAATTTAAATATTTTATAAATGAAAATTTAATATTATTCTTGGTATAAATGAAAATAATTGTTGAAAAATCTGTTAGAGAAAGTAAAATCTGTTTTACTGTTATACTTATTTTTGCATTTAAATATTTGGTAAATCATTGCAATCTTTAAAACCACTATGTACACTATAAATTAATGATACAAGAATTCATAACTTTATTAATGTTCTTAATAATAAATTTTGGTTGTCAGAAAACATATTTTTTATCAGTATCGATATAATATTTTAATATTATATGTATTTGTTTTCTCAAAAAAGTTTAAAAATTAAATACCCAAGAACTATTAGCTTAAATAAAATCTTCATTTTAAACTACAGTAAAAGTTATTGCTGCAGTTCATTTCTCAAATCTAAAATATCATTTAAACATTTTCAGAAAATTCATTTAAATTTAACTTGGAACTAAATAAATATGAAAGTATTAACAGCTTTGAAACCTAATAAAATATAAAAAACAATCTTCAGAATAAAAGTAACTAAATCAAAAGTTATGTCATTTTTACCATGTTTCAAGCATATTAAGGAATTCAACACAATTGTTTTAATATGATAATAGCATCTATAAGGAGCTTTTCCAATAAGTGAACGTTGAACAATTGTTAATCTCTCTTAAATTTTTTATTTCTTCAAAACATTTATTGAAAAATCTTTATTTAACTTAAATCTTCATTGGAAATCAGATATTTTATTTAAAATAAACGTAATAAAAATCATATTGTTATACATAGAATAATTTGCTTGCGATTGATTTAATTATAAAAAGTTGACATTGTTCTCAATCCTCAAATGTAATGGGTGAAAGATTGTCCTATATGAGTTTTGACTGCGATTTATCTTCAATTAGTCACACTTTAATGAATTAAAAATCAATGTTTTATTTTAAATTCATTAAAATTATTGCTTAATTTGTGTATAAATATTAATTTAATTAATTCGTAATTAAATTTATATTTATTCACAAAGGAAACATTCATTTTAAAACTTAATAAGTTATAATATATAGCTACATTATATATAAAAGTTATTAGTAAAAGTATATTTAACTAGTAACACAAATATTATGATACCGGTATCATAAATTGCGTAATTAATAGCTCACACTCGAAAACTGATTAAAATAAAATACACCAAACTGTGTTCAGAGTGAAGAAAAATTTTTTATAAACCTAGATTTAATTAAATAGTTTATTATTTAGTTATAGAATTGAAATGTTTGAAAGTAAATAAAAACCAAACAACAGTTCTAAACAAATAGTTTTACGATCCTTCTTAAGAATAGTAATGTACAAAAATTATGCAATTTGCCAATTTGCGAAACATTTTCATTATATATACAATTACAAATTGGTACGCAATTTTATCCTACGTAAACGAACAGAAACAATAACAACAAGTTTTTGGAATGGGAGAACTATTTTCCTCTGGATATTTTATTCTGGGATTTTTCAATTGAGATGTGAATTTAAGCAACTAAAATCTGGCCAAAAGTTGGCATCCGAATAATCCTAGACTTTGCAGTTCCCAATAAAATAACAACAAATTCAATGTTCTTTTGGAGAGAAGCAATATCACTACAACTGGGTAAGTTGAGAGACTAGATTGATTTATAAAATGGAAAAAGAATTTTAAATTTTTAATAGTGTTTTCGATTTTGATACAGATTATACCGAAATTAATGATAATTTTATAAAATATTTCTTATAAAATTACCATTAATTTTATTATTTAACATTACCAACATTTTTATTTTAATAAATTTTATTTCATATTATCAATAATTGTGAATAAAAATTTATTTTCCTTATGATTAAAATTTTGTACAGGATAGATATATTTAACTTCCAGGATAATTTGATTGCATAAGTACAACGCCAATGAGTTTAATTTAATTAGCTTATATGAAATGTAGATTTGAATTGAATACATGAAATCTGAGAAAACTATATTTTCATTTATCCTAAAGGATTATGGAATTTCAGACGTAAAGTAAAATATGATGTTAAATAATTTAATATTTAAAAGCATATATGCATCATCAAAGGATGTAAATTACAAAATTCAGTGCTATTTCAATACTAATTATGAATTGGGGTAATAATACAAACTTAAGAATTTATTTTACAATAAATAAAGTCGTTAAAAGTCGTGTTAAATTGTTTAAAATAAATAAAAGCACATTTAATGCACGTGTTAATTTCGTTTAATTTAAAGGTATTTTAAAAAGTATTTCATATTATAGTCTTTTGGTATTAAAAGTACTTACCTCCCATTATTTTACTTTTCATTTCGTTTAAATAAAACGTTATTATTTTAAAACTTTTAAGATCAAATTTATATCTCCTATCTATTGTTTGCTTTTTATATCTACCTTGACAATTATAATGAATTATAATTTAAATAAACTTACTACTGCTTATGTATTTAAGAAAATTATACTGGGTAATAGCTTAATTGAATAATATTTTCATGTCCTGCATCAATCTAAAAACTATAAATATAAAATAAAAATAAAAGCTCTCATAAATCAAATATTTTAAGATGTAATGTGAGGACATAACTATTCCCGTTACATCTTAAAACTATTCACATGTAGACGGGACACAGCTATTCACATGTAGATTGGATGCATCAAAAGGAAATCATCCGCATGCAAATGCTAATAATTTGAAATTTGAATAGATTCGCTGATGTCTTTCATTTTTCATCTTTGTTGCTCAATTTAAATCTGACAGAAAAAGAAAATCATGCACTTTGTTAAATTCCCTTAAAACTATTTTCACTCTATATATATGAAACTAAATATGTTTAGATTTCATAAGCACCTGTATTTAATTAGTAGAAAAAAATAAGAAGTTTTAAATTTGTATCCATTATTTAAATATTGAAGTCCACCATTTTATATTAGAACACATTTCTTTCTACTTTTAAGTGAGTGAAAAACCTAATTTTTGTGGTTTTCTTTTTCTTTGCATGTATTCTCTAAAATATTTTGATTATAATATGAAAATGTAATATGAGAACTCTAAAAATATTGTAAAATAATGTATTTTATTTTACAATTGTTTTGGATTTGTATTACAAATTTATATGAAATATCTCATTATTCCTAGTATTTATAAATAATTCAAATATACAAGGTTAAGAAGAAAGTTCAAACCGTTTTTAGTGACCCAAAAGATTGTGACCTACAGAAAGTATCGGCTTTTGTTAGTCTTCAAAATAATCACCATCGACGTCCAGCACTTTCTGAAACTTGTGACCAGTTGGGCAATCCCCTTATGGTAAAACTCCGGTGCTTTGGACGAAGGAAGTCCGTGAGTGCTTGGCGCAAGTCTGCTTCATTAGTGAAGCAATTTCCAATAATTATATTTGGATAATTTTCTGGAGAACGTGAGAGGTGATAATCTAATGGTGTAAGTAAAGACGAGTAAGGAGTATGGCACATAGTTTCCCAACCAAGTCGCGGTATGAAATTCATGGCCACTCACGTCACATGTTGCCTCACATTATGGTCAATAACAGTAAGCCTATATGATTAACCAGCACTGGCTCTTTCTGTTACATGCGTTTCAACTGCGCATGTACAGGTCCATGAATGCGTGACCTTTTGGCCCGTTCTTAACAGCTCATAGAGATTCTTGACACTGGCTCTTGAAATTTTTATTGTTTTGAAATTAAAAAAAAAATAATCTTCATTTTTATATTTTACTTTTCTTTTGAACTATTATATTATGTAGAAATATATAAGTAAAGTAGCCGAGTATGTTATGAAAGTATACGTGCAAGTTGAAACTTTTATTGTTTTGAAATTTAAAAAAACTAATCTTCCTTTTTATATTTTACTTTTATTTTGAACAATTATATTATGTAGAAATGTTGCAAGCAAAATCTAAATCATTGAAATCAAATAGTTTGTATCCACGTCAATATGTATATGTTTGCATACTCATATATGTCTGTATACATACATATATAAGTACATACGTTTTTATATGACTTATGAGTAAGAAACATGGGACTTCTCTATTAAATTATTATTGTATGTCTCAATTAGAGTCCTTGTCTTCATATTAATTTCACAAGTTATATGAATGTAGTAGTTAAAGTCAAGGGTTCTTCAGTATTTGTTATCACAACATACTTAATTAAGGCAATATTTAATGTGGTTTTTGAATATAGTTTAAATTTTTCAATAATTTTATTGATGCCTTTTCCTTACAATATTTTTTGTAAAATGTTTGAGAAAATCTATAAACATTTCAAATAATAAAAAGTGAAAATATTAGAGACGTATCGTTTTGCTCTATTATGTAGAGCAATTTTAAAGTTAAATTTGTTTATTGTTTATTCATGAGTCGAGAGACAAATTTATCCCTGAAGATGATGTAAAGTAACGTAAGAAATTACAAAATAACTCCTTGAAATTAATTATCACAATCAAGAAAATAATCATTTATCCAAATTGTTTCTTTCTTGTTCGTGGTACAAGATATATTTTCTAATACTCGGTAGTAAGAATGATGTAAACCTAAATGGAGAAAAGCCAATTGGTTTGTAGTTAAGCTTTGCTCATAAATTGTTTTCTAATAACGTCGAAGATTTTATAATGGTATCTAAGGCTCCTTATTATCTAAAAGAAACTGTTAAAAGTGGTCCAGCCAGGTGAAAATTGTATATCACTTAATCAAGGCAATGAAACTAACATCTAAAATGCTTTGTTAAGAAAAATATTATTCAATCAATCTAAAATGTAAAAGTTCTTCTAAATCCGAAACTTTCCTAATGGTTATAAAACTGAAACATGATACAAATTTACTTTGAAACTTCATATAAATGTAACAATAAAGGAAGTAAATTTTTTTTCTTTCCAGTTTTTTTTTTTTTTTTTTTTTTTTTGCTAAAAATATTAAAATGAAAATTTTATTTTATTATATCTCCTTATATTCAAGCAAAATTTATTACATGTGAATTCATCTAGTAAATGAGGATCTACCTGATAAAATATACTGAGCAATGTTGATACTCTTAGAGAAGTATGTTGATAATTAAATTCATTCAATGAAATTTATTTATATTTCAATAGAATAATATTTTAAGAAATAAATAATAGTTTTTATTTGAACATACAAAATAAAAAAGTGAAATTGAAATACAACATTTATATGGATATGCGTATTTAAAGTATTTAATATTTTATTCATAAATATTACTCATTATTTGAAAAAAATTCAATTTTTGATTTTAAAATTGCATAGTTTAATTGGTTTTTTTTTCTTGTACATTTAACACATTTAATTTTATGCAATAAAGCTTTAACTTTTACATACTAGAAATTAAATATATCTACACATACATCTTGAAATGAAATAATCAAAATTGTTAATTTTTTCTGTATATCAGTAACAAACAATTTTCATAATCTATTTATTTTTTTACTTCCTACGACTATACAGTTTTATCCAATATTAAAAAAAAAGTATATTCAATTTCTAAAAGTAAATGTTTATTTATTACATTATTCTGATTTTTAACAATTATTTCACAGAACCCAATACAAGTAATTTTATAGCTTGCAGATGCTCAAATACAATATATTTCCAATTACTTAAATACAATTAGAGATTTCATGCAGCTATCACATTTCATTACAAAAGGTATAAAATTTAAATTGTTTTGATAATTTTCTTTATGAACCTTTGAGTAACATTTTAAGAAATTTACCTTTAAAAGTAACCAACCTTCCACACCTATGTTGTATTCTTTATGCTACTTTCGAAGAAATTTAAGTTACTTCACTATAAAATATATTACTTGAATATATAAGAATTTGTAATTCTAAATTAAATTATTTTTATTTTATTTGTCTAATAAATTGACCAGAAGAAAAGTTATGTTGCTGACAATTTTTTTAATTTGATCTTAATTTATTGTATATAAAATTATTAAATATAGCTGCAAACATTTTCTATTTTTCTATGACTTTATCTTATTAATTAGTAATTTTTAAGTTGTAAGACAAAGTCTTTTAATAATTATAAATAATGAGGCAAAATATTTTGCTAAACCCAGATCGTTTTATATGGCTGTCAATCTGCTCTATCAAAAGAATATTTTCAAAGTCTAAAGAAAGTCTTTTTCATTAATAAATGAGAGTCATTTAAAAAGTTAAATTTATTTATAAGTTAATGAGTCCAGACAAGCACTAAAATTTGAATCTCCCTTTCGAAATTATTTATTTCTTATATTATGTTGGATGTAGTAATGAAACTTCCCTGAAGGTTTTGGTTTTATGGTGAAGGCTGTATTGTATTTTTAAAGCTCTTAGATAGCTTTAATATTTTACACAAAAATGTTTGTATGAGTGTATTTTGAATAGTCTTATAGATTCTAGGAAATAAACAAAAAAATTAAAGCAATAGATTTTTTTAATTTATTACCGTCTCTACAAGTAATTTTTTTCCGAATGATATATCAATACAACTTTCAACAGAAATGCATAAGACTTAGAAAAGTGTACTTGATTCATATATTAATCTAAAAATAAATTTGCATCAACACTTCCGAATTAGTGACAAAAATATTTTAAGAAAAAAATGAATTAATTATTATTATTTTAGAAACAAATGTTATATATAGTGCAATTTAGGAAACAAATTTGATTTATGCCCGTACATTTTGCTAAAATATGAAATGAATGTACACTGGTTAGAAAAAAAATCAAGGAAACAATCATAAAAATAGCTATAACTCTCTCCAAAATAAACCAATTTCAATGAAGTTTGATTATTTTAATAAGTAAAAAAGCTGAACTATATGACATTATGTAAAACAGCGGGGCTGTGCTTGGAATACACAATTTATATAGCATATAAATGTATGTATCACATCAACGTGGCAATTATCGCTGCATGTCTAAGATAGAAAGCTGCTACAGCGAAATTGTAACAATTGCTTTCAGGCATCATTTGACCAAACAATTTCGATAGCTAACTATTTCGAGGCTAGTGGTAAGATAAAGATAGAAAGAAGTTGCTAAATAGTTGAATATGATTCATTGACTTTGACAACAATTTCTAGTCACAGATTTGGCATCCAGGAGGCTCAGACAAAAAAGGCTGCGTGATACTATGAGCGTCGATAGCCGATATTGGTCATTAGGCACACGAAGGAATAGAATCGCAACTCCAGCTGAGCTCAGGTAATTCGTTGCTGCATCTCTGGAACGTAGAACTCGTTTTCATCTTTCAAACAACGTGAAAGAAATATATACGGATCAGACAGCGTATGTGTTTGGTGAGGTATCTCTTTCGGTGGACGTAAAGACCTCCATCAATGTTCATACCTATACAGATGTCATCCTGGGTGCTTATATGCCTCTTATGCCGGGGTGATGCTTTCGTGCTACAGGATGACAATGTGAAACCACACAGTACTCGCATTGTGGATGCTTATCCTAATCAGGAAACAATTGAGCGCATACTATGGCCAGCTTGATCTCCTGACCTTAATCCAATTGAGAATGCTTGATATGCTTTAAGATGACGTACAGCTGATTTTAATTCCCTTCTTTCAACTGCTATGGTAGAGCAATGATTTCTTCTTCCAACACACTCATTAGACTGCATAATTGTGATCATAAAACATGTGGTGCATTGCTTGTTGGGATGATCCTATCCATATTAAATTTAATTTTTATATATTGAACTTAAGCCTCCCATTTTTTTGAGCTCAAAATTTTAATTTTAAGCAGATTAACATTGTTAATAGAGTTTTTGTTAAAATATTGAAGCGGAGTAGTTTAAAATATTAATTGCAATGGAAAGAGGTTGGTAGACGAGAAGTTGGAAAAACACAAATTTAAATTGCTTGTTTGTGTTTATTTTGAACTGATTAATACCTTACCCTCTTTCACGATGAGTGACAATTCAACACATAAAATTATTATTGACCAGTATTCACCTTTAGAAACATGGATATACCGCGGATATCAGAGAAATTAGCTGAATTGGTGGTATCCTTGTACGAAGAGGAATTATAACGGACAAGTATTCACTTTTTCATAACTTCTCTATTAATATAGTAAAAGCAGAACGCTAGAGGTGTAAACTTTTGATCAGTATTTGTCCTGTTTTTGCTGAGCTGTAGTATATCAATTCAAATGTATGAATAATAAGGCCCAACCAACCAAACACTTCACATGTAAGCCATATGGTTGGGTCAGTGACGATTCTAAAGCACATTACCATAGAACTCTTGAGTAATCTTTAGAATAAGCCACAGCATATGTGGTGACAATCTTCTCCTAAAACCTTCTTTGGTTTAAAATCAATATTTTTTGAAAAAAAAAAGTAAATTACTGTCACAATGTGATCAATAATTTCATTAACATCATAGAAATTCAACGTGATCCTCGCATAGTTACTTTAATAAAAACTGATGAAGACTGAAACAAAGAAAATAAAAATTGTATCACTCGGTGCATCATTTTTTGATTACCGTTTCTCTTATTTACATATCAGATTACATTTACATATAGATTATTTCCTAATTCAAATGTATTCAATACTTTTAATCCATTAAGTTTTCAATATATTCATAACTTACTTATTACATTTATGAAACAAATATCTTATTAAAAAAATAAAAACTAACATATCTTATAAAATTTTTAAAGGTATT
>JAPDSC010108055.1:242171-268126 GCA_026290005.1 Latrodectus geometricus
ATGGAATACCTATGAAAGTAAACTTTAAATGTTTCAAATCTTGATATAAAACAAAATGAAATCTTCACAAAAATATTATACATTTTTTTTTTAACAGATATGTATTATTTTTAAACAAAAGTAATTGTTATTAATTGGTTTGACAACACATGCTTATTATAGAACACTTGTCAAATTGCTTGTTTCATTTAGTTTTCTTAACATTTAAATAAGTTAAGGTTAAATTTTACAACTTTTAAAAAAATGTTAAATCAATAAAAAGACCAGGTAAATAAATTAAGCAAAGATTACAATATATGAAAAGACTAATATTTATCTATGCATTCAATGATAGTATATATCGAATTAACGTAATTCAAAATTCTGTTCATTTGCCTATATATATTAATTCCACATCCCATGCAGCTGAAAGGGTCTTCTGTATTATAACCACAGTTGTATTTCCCATTTCTAAGCTTTTAATTATAGATAAGACAAATGAGAAATATTTCATATTCTTAAATTTTTAAATTTATTTACTATTAATCTTACAAAGCACTCTACATTTATATGAATAATTTTTACACATATAACTTTTGTTATAAATTTAGATATTTATTTTTCATTTATGTATACGACATTATATTCAAGGAAATAGTTAAGTAAAATATGATATAAAATTGTTCATTAGGGAAATTTTCGCAAAAGAAATGAGAGTTGAGAAAACACGCTATATGTATATTTAACACGCAATAAACTAGAATATTTTAACATGCATCCGAAATGATCTTTATGAAATTTAAAAAAAAACTATACATTAAAGGGAGTGCTATTCAAATACCTGCTAAAAGCAAACAACCGATTTGATAGGAAATAATGAATGCTTACTAGAAATGAGCATCACTCCTAATATTTCGAAAATGGTGCAGTATTAGACGAAGTACTTTAATGAAATCTGAAAATGAACAAACGTGAAAAACAGAAATTTCTGAAACTTAACATTCTGATAGATCTTTATATTTTAGAGTTATAAGTTTATTGTTTATTGCAGTAAAACATGAGTTAAAGGAGTAATAATTTTGCATTTAAGTATTATTATTAATAAATTGCTCAAGTAATAAAGATGCATTCATTCAAAAGTACAAAAGTAAGCTTTCTATGTTAACTATTCATAGTAACTCTATATTATGGCAGAATAATATTTGCAGGGTTCCTTAGCAGAAAAGAAGAAAAAAAATAGCTTCAATAATTTTTTAAAGTATTAAAAGTTAGATTTTACTATAAAAGAATTTTTTATAAACAATCGAAACTTTTTCTAAATTTAAATTGATAATTTTAGTTTTCTTTATTATTATACTTATTTTGTTCATAAGTTTATCCATTTTTTAAAAATATTTTAGTTTATTTTCTATTTTTAAATATTTTTTTCTTCTGCGAATTTTTTTAACATCTATTAACTATAAAAGCAATATTATTGTATAAAGTTTGACAATATTTATTCCAACTTTAAACATTGCTTTGATACTAAATAAGAATAAAAAAAACAATTTGATTTTCATTCCATAGATTTCAAAGTTTTATTTTATGAAATGTTTATTTAATTTAAAATATTCCAGTCATTTTACTTATTTTATTAAATTTAAATGTAACTATTCCATCATGCTTCATTAATTGAACATAAATATTTTAATAAAATTTATGAATTTCCTGTTCAATTTCAGGAATACACACTAATATGAAATTAATAAGTATTCCTATAATCAGCAGGTTTATTATAACAAATGTATTCTCATTTTGGATTATAAGAGGACTAGTTTTGGTATTGCATTTACCATAATGATTCTTCTCAACTTTTTATTGAGCACTCTACTCTTTCAGATACATTAAAAATCAAATATAAATTAAATTAAATTCAAATGTCTCACATTAGTTAAAGTTAGTTTCTATATAGAATACATAAAGTAAAAGTAATATTCTCATCCATTTTAAATCTAAATAGAACAATATGATAAAATTAAAAATAAATGTGGATCTTTTTCTTTAGTAGCATTTTAATTTCAAAACGCATCTTGTTTACTCAACAACAACGCTTATTTATCGCGTAGAAACAAGTATTAAGTTAATGAGTTATACTAAAAACGTAAATGAACACAAAATTATAGAAAATATGTTTTATTTTTTAGTAAATAAGTTCGTATGCTTTTTGCCTGAGAACTTTTAAGTGCTAATGTGTTATACTGATTTTTATCCCATGTTAGGTACTTGTTTGTGTTAGGTACAATATCTTTGTTTTATATATAAGAATGTCTGCTTGATATGCTTTTCTGATACAATAGTCTTGAATATATATTACATGTGTTTTAATATTTAAAATAAAACTGCCGAATATAAAATCATTTTGTTCATAAAATACATAAAATAAGTGTTAAAATTTTCATGTTCAATGGTCTAAGTGTTTTCTTTTACAGAAATTTAAACTCATCCAATATGATTCACAAATATGATTTTTTGTTTCTAAGGAAAATTACAAGTTCGTTATAAATATTATCAATTATTTAAATACAAATAATCCTGAAAAACAGATTTATATAGTGAATAGTTGTGTCGTGATAAGTGATTTTCATAATGTTTACTTGATAATATTTTCATCAAATGATAGAAATCCTTAGTTTATTAAAAGTGAAATAGAATCTAGTTAGTTGATTATGTTTTTAAGATTGAATTTTAATTCCAATGTGTAGCAAACCTGAAATTAGATGCAGGGAAAACAAATTGAAAATATTTCCACATTTAAAATAATGATCACATTGAATTTTTGTTTAAATAAATTTTTGTTTTCAGAATCTTTTAATTTTGAATTAATTATGGTTTATTATGTATAAAAAAAGTTAAATGTTGTAAAATACATTTAATTATTATATATTTAATTAATATTGCAAACTTTAAGAAAATTATGAAAACGGTAAAGGTTTTATTGATTAAAAATGAAGTTTCCCCAAAAGTAACTTTTTTATAGTTCATTGATTTATTACATTGCATCAAATGGCTTTCTACATAATAGTTAAATGAAATATAATATTAATCTGCAAACTTTGTGTAAACATACTATAAGCTTTTTTTAAATTAGTTAATTTTTTCCGGTTTTAAAAGCAAGTGATAGAAAAATTAATAAAATGAATAAAAATTGACAATCATTTTAAAAACGAAGAAAAAAAAAATTAAATATAAAATGTTTTAAACTTACTTCTATTTTTATAAAAATTAGAGGAAAACAGCTACAAATTTTCTTAATATTTATTCTTCAATATTGTATTATATAAGTAAAGATTTTTAATAATAAATATAAAGTCCGTTGGTGTAATCTTATTACGCCAATTGATTCTACGTAGTAGTAGCACTCTTCCCTCTTATGTCACAGGTTCTATCCTTGGGCTAAGCAAGGTGGACTTTATCTTTAAAGTGGATGGATAAAACTGAGTAACAATCATGATTGGGATTTAAACACTGTGAATATCATGTAAGGCTGCTCATTTAACTGGTATGTATGCCTTGCATCCCAGTCCCTATGTCAAGAAAACAGAAATGGGCGCAGTAAGCCTTTGCCCCCACGACAGCTGTCTTCCTACTGTATATATACAATTTCAGTAATATGTGAGTGAGAGAGAAGTGAATAATTTTCAAGCGGGTGATATGCAAAATATACTTTTATTACTAAAATAAACTTTATAACTAGTTTCTTGAAAGTACCTTCCTAAAATAATGATTACCATTTTTTTACTTTCAATTTAATTTGTATACTATACAAAATGCATTCACTCATAAAAATTTTTAAATTACATTATATTAACATAAAAAATAATAATTGTCTTCATATACAATTATAATAACACAAAATTTTTAATCCATTTTATTAGATTACCTAAGTACGAACTATTTAAGACAAAAAAATAATTTCTTCTTTTGTTATTTACCTTTTAGAGTTTGTTTACCTTTTAGAGTAGGACTAAAATGTTTAACTACAACTTCATGGTTGATTAATTATATTATGCTTAATAAGCAAATATTTTCCTTGCAGAATTTGGCAGAAATATCATTTAACTGCACAAAGTGAAAATCATTTAAATGGATTAAATATATCTGTTTTGTTTTGCGTGCTAATTAATGGGATATTTAAAACAGGCACTTTACTTTCCAGAGGTTTTGAAATTAAGAAGGCTTATGTAAATTTTGTTGGTGTAAAGCTGTTTTCAGACTTTGATCTTTTAATAAACTTGAGTGAACACAATATACTTTATTTTTAATCAAAGCTTTGCCTATTATCATCCTTGAATAACTTCAAAATGGATTTCGAATAGGTAATATTTTTTTAAAATTTAATTAAGAGTTTTTATTAATTAATGCATTGTAGTTCCTTTTTTTATCTTTTTTTTATAAAATGATATACATATTTCATTCTATTTTCTTTTGCTGAAACTATATAAAACATATTCTTTTAAATAAAAATTATTTCACTTAAAAATAAAGTAACTATAAGTGCTTTGTATGCAGATATATTATTTTTTTATAAAAACAAACATGTTTAATGTTTATTATTAATTGAAGAGATCATTTTAAATTTACAATTTCGTAACAATAAATATTTATATAAAAAGATTATAAATTCTTTTCTTATTCTGATAAAGAAAAGTTTATGAAAGTAAATTGAAAATATGATTCTGTAATTGTAAAAGCTATATATTCTTGCTAATGGAAAAATTTATTTTAATTAAACTCATGATTAAATGCAGACATGTCGTTATATACTGAGGAAGTATGCTACTTTATAGTACTACAATTATACAAAAGTAATAAATCACTATGTCAGATGGAATAAAATACAAAAATAAACGTCTGAAAATGTAAACAATAGTCCTCTAGGGAATAATAATACTCATAACAATGTCTTTGCGGATATTATTTATTGATTTCTTTGTTTACTTAGAATATATACACTTTATATAACTATCAAAATAATATACACTTTATAATTGTCAAAATGTAATAATGATGATTTTATAAAAATACCTAGGAATAAATGTTATAATAAATATTTTTAGTTAGTTTTTTAATAAATGAAACTTTTTTACCCAATTTTTTTAACTAGTGCTTATCAAAATGATAAACACTATGGAAGCATGTGAATTATACACAGCTTTTTGGATAGTATTGTAAGAATTCAAGCATTTATAGATAAAATCCTCTGTGAAAAAAAAATTGATTTTTCATCTCTAGTATTTTCTTTAATTAAACACGGTTTCGTAAATTAAACAGGATTTTCGAAAAAATCTAAAAAACACACATATATGTAATCCCTGTGTATGAGATTTTGGTTATAGCAGAACGATTACTGAAATTCTATCAAATAATTTCCCCAACGTTTACATAGATAATAAACCCTAAAATAAGATTTTCGTAAATCAACTGCACTGCATACACAGTAGTATTTCTTGTCTATAAATATGAATTTTCTTTCTTTTGTCATTTGATGTGCAAGTCAAAATACATATTGGTAATTAAACTAATATCATAAGCTATTCAAACATATAATTTAGAATTCAAAAGCTAAAAACTATAATGAGTTATATATTTTAAACATGAATTAGACTACTTATTAAAACTAAAGTTTTCCCATGAATTAATTATATTGAATGCTAAACTTCAAATATCGAGTTATTTTGTTCTGGTTGTTTTCGCTTGGACTGATGATAATTTAATCATTCTATGCATAACTATATGTTTTCTTACATGAAAAGAATATTTTCTAATAATATAAGGCTTTATGTACACCCTTGATTATTTTCTTACGAGCTAAAATTTCTCTTCTAATTTCTCAATACAAAACAAAATAAGTAAATATTAGTCTTATAATAAATATTCAATGACATTTCATGATTTGCTCTGCAATGTCTTAAGGCTACAGAAATAAATATTTTCAAAGCAAGAAATTCATCAGAATGTATAATGCAAAATCACGAATGTTGCACTTTTGCTATGGTATTAGTTCAAGCTGTAACTTTAAGCATTATTTCATGTGGTAAGATGATAAAAAAAATTGTAAGCTAGATTGTATGGTTTTCAAGTAATATTTAAATTTTAATTTATAATATTAAAAATGATACCCACGTTGTACAAATTTTAGCATTGAGTATAAATATAAAAACTGAAATATTATATTTATCTAGCATGACATGTGATTATATAGAATCTTTGTATATTTCAGAAATTGTGTTAATTCGGAATATTTTAAGGAGTCTTTTAGTAAAAGACAAAATATCTGTTTTCTAATGATTAAAAAACTAAACACGAGAGAACATGTGTGTTTCTATTATCAAGAGCCTTGGAATGTGAAGCATATATCTCAGTAGGCCTAATGATAAATCTCCAGTGTTTAGTTCCCAAGCATACTTGGTATTCAATTTTATCGACCCACTAAAGGTGCGAAAGGCTGAACAGACTAGAGCGAGGACTGAACATTGCACCTGTAACTTTAAAGTGCGAAGATATTTCGCAACACCAGAGAGGTAATTTTTTAATAATTATGAACAATAAAATATTGTTAAACGTTTCATAGTAACAAAAACTAAGTATTCTATGATTAACTGATTATATTCCCTTTTGTGATTCAAATGTATACATATCAAAAATAAAGACAATACATATATATTACAATGAAAATAATCGATAAAAAACATAGTTCAATGACCAACTTAATCAAATCACACAGGCTTGCATTTATAATGTGCAAGCAAAAATTGATGTGATTAGTTTGTAAATAATAAGGAATGATTTTGTATTTTCTTTACTCAGATACAGTGAAATAAAATCAAAACATTGTTTACTACATTATTAAATCTTTCTATAACTTGTATGCAGCTTATGATTATAAAAATAATAATAACTATTCATTTATAATTAACTCTTTCAGCAATAACAATGTATGCTATTATTTCTGTTTACACGTTTATAATGACGATTTACACTTGGCTACATTCAAGCTTGTTAATTTTTCTTCCCTATACACTATACCTTTTTCAAATATTTAAAAATTAAATACAATAGAGTTGATTTTTTAAAAAAAATTATTCAATGAAATAAAAAAGTTGTTAAAATAAAATTCCTTATAATATTTTAAATAAAATCATTAGACATTTAAAATTAATAATACCTGAAGTTATTTAATTTTTTTAAGAATTTTAATATTTAATTATTAAAAATTCTGTATCATAATTAGCTTTTCTATGATTTAATGTTATAATTTATTTAAAATGAATTTTTGATAATAAAAAATAAGATATTTTAAATGACTATATTTTAATTTCTTATGTTTTGAGAGAATGTTAATTTTTAAAGCGCTCATATCAAAACAAAATTTTGTATTAATAAATAAAAAAAATAGTTTGATCATTTCCAAGTGATCTTGAAAAATTGTAACATGTAATTAAAATAATACAATTTTAATTTTATACTTAATAAAAACTAAATACTTTTATTTAAATATGAGAGTTAATTTGTCATAAAATTCAACATTTCTGTTAAAATATTTTCTTTTTTATGCTAAAATGTCTAGCTTTCACAAAAAATATTCAATATTAAAATTATTTTTTGGATTAAAGGGGAATACTTTAAAATTTATATTAAATGAAATGAATGAATGGGCCATACTTTTATTTTGAGAAACTATTAAATTAATGTACGTCATTTTTCGGATGATTTGAATCGAATATTCACCCGATAACTATATGTCAATATGAAAATTTGCTGGTGATTTACATTGTAATAACAAACTAAGAAATGTAAGAGAACATATAAAATCCCTTTTAGTATTGTTTACTCTAAAAAATAACTGTTATTTCAATTTTCACATCCATGTGTTAATAACAATTGTATGTATGTATAAATAAGTATATGGGAAGCTTTTCATGTGTCAATAAGAAAATGATCTTACTTCAGTCATTTTCAATCTGCCTTAGAGGAATAATGCTTATTTGCATTGAAAGTGCTGAGAAGGTATGGAATAGAGAGAATAAGCAGGCATATTTGCTGGAACAAAGTCCTGGTTAAAATCACTAAGATGCCTTCCTAGAATTGTCTGTGCTTGCCGATTCTCTCTCATTATCTGCTACAATCTGATCTTAGGCAGTAATGGCATACATTTCACTCTGCCTTCCGAAATCACGTGCGTGATTGAAGGGATAAATCGTTCAAGTCAAGCTTATGTCAGAAAGGATCATATTCCTTACAAGACATAAATTGCCAACTAAATACATGCTTCATAGCATGCATATATTATACATACTCTTGTGCGTAATAAATTAGCATGTATGTTTGTGTACTTGTAAAATTTAATCTTTACTAATACATGATGTATTCGTAATTAATTTCAAGTTTATTACATAGTTATTTTAATATAATTTGCTATTTTAACATTTCATGTTAAAATAGTAAATTAAGATTATTCTTTTTCATAGTTCCAAACTATGGATCACAATAATATATACTTTTAAAAGTACAATTATTTTAAATAAAGACTTCGATACAATACAGTTTATGAAGTAAACTGAATGGTCTAAACAATTGATAATGAAGATTAAAATAAGTTACGTCAGCATGATTCTTAAGTTACGATATTAAAGTTTTATATGAAGTAAATAAATATTTGAAGTTTTATACATGTCTACTTTACAAAAATGCAAACAGTTTGTAATTGTTAACAGTTTCTAATATTTTAAATTTTTGTACTCTAAACGTTTTTAAATAAATATAATTCATAATAAATTTTGACGCAATAATGTTGCTGATTTTTTTTTTTATTTTGAACAAAACTTTTTCAATAATTCCAATGCTTGTAAAATTACAAATATGCTAGAGTACGAACCATTAGGCAAACTAAGATTTCATTGCCAATATACGCAAAATTTTTTTAAATATTGCTAATAGAATTTTACTTTTTCATTTATTAATTATATTCGTGTTAGAAAAAAAAAAGCATAATGCAATTACTTTAAATTGAGTAGATTTTCCAAAATTTCATACGAAACAAAGCAAGTATTTCAAATATAGATGCGTTATCATATAAATTTCATAAAACTTAATTTATGTTGTTTCAATAAGTAATTTTACACAATACTAAGCATTTACTTTAAAAGGAAGGGTTGTATTTGTATTTTTAATTGGATTTTAAAATCCGCGTTATTTATCTTCAAAAAATGTCTAAAATTAATACTTATACCATGTGCTCAAACTATGAGTTTTTGCATCACTTTAACTTACACAAATATTATTGAAAGTATTTCAGTTCAAAATTATTTAAAAAATTAATTCAGCATACATACATAATATATTTATCAAATCAAGAAATCAGACTTTTGAAAATGTATTTCATAAAATAATATAATGTGTTTTAAAATAATGAGTCTTCCGACATTTCAAAAGAATTCCAATGGAATAATTAATAAGGAAATTCTAAAATATAAAGTATAATAAGGCAGAAGAACCCAAAGAATTCAGTATTTAGTAAAATTAATTAAAATTTGATTGATGAGATGCTAATTTAATAAAAAATTATTTTAAAAATCTTAAAATGAAAGCTTTAGGTAAAAAAAAAACTGAAAGTTATATATCATGAAAGTTATGGGAAGTTATGTGTGTTTAAAATATTACATATTATGAAATAAGAAACTAAAATTTATTATAAAATTTAGTTTAAAAAATAAGAAATATATGCACATTTATCATAGAGATACATTTTGGTATTAGTGAAAATTATTTAAAAAATGAATATTTAGTTTTAAAAATCCGATGCTTAATTTATTAAACATTATTATTAATATTATTTTTTTTGAAGTTCTTAAATATTGCATAAATTTATGCAACATTTAAGAATTATTATTTTATATTTTAAGGTTCAAATAATTAATATTTTTACAAAGAATATGTTAACCATATTGAAATAATAAACATGAAATATGTTCCTTAAATGTTTAGAATTCCTAAATGTGAAAAAAGGAAATTTTTATTACCTTCAGTATCCTACTCAAAGAATATGAAGATTTTAAGGTTTCAAAGAAGTTAAAAAATGTTTACACCTATAAATAATAATCAAAAAATCACAGTTTAATGTCAAACAAAACTTAAATAAAACAGAACATATATTATTTAAAAAACACAACATTCCATATGCATGCAACAAGTGGTGTCCAAAAAATAGATATAGGTGTAGAAGTTGTGGCTTAGCTTTTAATTTTCAACCATTTTTCAGACTTATTTGTGAAATATATATTTTCAATTTCATTTTAATATAGCTACTTATTGGCTTGGACGGCTATTGGGGTTCCAAAATCTCAACTAAACTGGATTTAACAATTTTCATTTGGTTTGATTTTCAATTAATTTCAGAAAAATAAAGAAAAGCTTTAACTTGCAGATATTTAAGAAAATGTTTATAAATATTTGCATTTGATTCATTTTTTTTAAAAGTAAAAAAATATCAATAAATTTAAATACTTCTTTGGCATTAAGTATTAATAGTTAATATTCAGTTTAAAGGTCTTTTAGAAAAATTTGTAAATTAGAACAAGGCAGAAACATTTCGAAAAACAGAAGAAAAAAGATCAGTGAAATATAAAATAAATTTATCTAAATTCATTATTCTTTAGCATAGTTAGAACGGCAATACATACATATTTCATTTAAAGTATTTTTCTAAATACATCAGAAAAATCACCAGATTCATCAGAAATATATTAACTATCTTTATTTTGTCAACAGAAAGAAATCGAATGAAAGAAATTAGACAAAGAAAAATGTACAAGTTTCATTTTTCATCTTAGCTCTGTATTAATAATAGAAATACTGAAAAGATAAGAGTTTTGGAGGTATAATAAATAATCGCAAAAGAGAGAAAAACATTTATTCTGTAATTGGTCATCTAGTGTTGTGATGTTTGTCTCTGTACAAATGAAAAGAATTATCCAATATAATAGTTAATAACAATGTGATAGTCGTATATAAATGTAGTTGAAGATAATAATTATTGATTAAGAATAATTAGAAATAAGTAAATTATAATCCAAAGAGAATTATTACAGAGAAAATTAAATTTTACTCTAAATGTTTTTAAGCATTTTCTGTCAATTTCAAAAGCTTTTTTTTTTATTTTTATTTTTTTTTTATTTTACCAAAATTAAAAACTGAGTAAAATGTGTAAGTCATAATATAAAAAAAATTATATTCTACTTTGGAAGATATAAAGAATTGTCTTAAAGTTTATATTCAAATATTTTATCTCAACACATTTTCATATAAAATGTAATTTCTGTCTTTTAATAATAATACTTAAATCATTCTATGTGGTCAAGTTGAGGTGAGTTTATTCATAATGCTTGTGCTTGTTCTTAAAAATAATTATTTATAAAAAAAAATCATGCATTTTTATTCATTTTTGTTTATGCTACTGAGAGAGATAATAACCAAGCTAACATCACCCATGATTAATTTTTCTAATCACTTGACTAGGAAATTGTTATTCAATATATACGCAATACACACTAAATAAAATGTACAAAAATTGTCCAACATTAATGAAAATACATTGATACAAAATTATGAAAAATAAATTAATAAAAATATAAAAGTACATAACCTATGGAATTATGATAATTATGTGTGAAATTAAAAATAATTAAGAATTAAACCCGAGAAATTGTTACCGGATTGAAAACAAATACTGTTGATTTAATACATGTAAAATGGTGGAACTTACTTAACTGAACTTACTTAACTTTAATTTCAGTTAATGCAAATTCCTTGAAATAAGAATTCAAATTTTGAATACAAATAACATTATATTTCTGAAATAAACGTATTTAAAATTATATTGATCCAAGTATTTAAGTAACATTTTAAAAATTATATTATTGATTAAATAATATTATATTTTCCTAAATATACTGGGACAAACTATTCTACCAATGTAGTTTCTATATTAGACCTTCATGGATGATAACTTTATAAAACTTAAAAGTTTTTTGTGAAGCTATCTATTTGTGAAGCAGCTATTTATGGAGCACTTTAAATTATTTTGTAAATTAAGATAAATTTCATTATAATTACTATTATCTAGTTATGTGTGTTAATAAATATTTTTACAAAAAAATATCCTAGTATAATTATTCACTTAACTTTCAGGTGGATAAAAAAATTATATTTAATAATAAAATACAGTAATATATCACCTTCTATGATAAAATGGTTTATTTTGAGCTGCTTTTTGTTTTGAAAAGGGATATATTCGAAAACTACTTGATAAAGCAAACTAAATTATATTATTTGGAAAACAATTGACATCTTAAAGTAAAACTGAATGTGTGAGATTAACTGAACATTACTTGTTCTATTGTTATGTAAAATACACAAATGCTTGTTTTTCTATTTGAATTGTTCTACCATGTAGTTAAAAGTTCAATGGATCTACAATAGTTGGAAACGGGAACCGTTATCAAAAAGTAGTGAATTTCATTGTCCAACTTTATAATTTTTCAATGACAGAAATATATTTCTTATCTTCTAGACATAGTTTAATGAATAGTCAAAAAACTGTTGTAAGGAATAGTTTTTTAGAGAAGTTTATCAGTTATAGTGAGCCACAGAAGAGTGGAAGTCAGGGATTTTCCAAGTCTACATGAACACTCGTGTCTTCCCATCCACAGTGCCATATTGTAAAACTAACTTTGTTTTACAGCAACAAAAATGAAACTGAGACTAATGACATAAATGAAACTAAATCTATTAACATTAAATAAAGAGTATTTTCTTAATTGTTATGAACACTGTTTTAAATAAATTGTTCTTAAAATGAATATTTTGTTGCAGGAGAAATTAAAAAATCAATAAAATGCATCAAATATCATTCAAAAAATAGCTACATTTTTTTCATCGTACACTATTCTTTAAATATTTTCCTGCAACATAATTTTTCATTTTACTTCCCATTTACCTTTATTTAAGCAAATACCAACTGTATATGATGAAAACTTCATAAATTTTAAATCTTCGATTACTTATAAACCCAACTAGGATTAAGTCGTTCATTTATCATTCATTTTAAGTCCTATTTTTGAATCCTAGTGTTCTTTGCTGGAAACTCTTTTAGAAAGGAAATTTTGTTTTGTTTTTATAAATAAATGTCATTTGTGTTAAGTAATAATGGATAAAACAAAGGTTTTGCTTAAAGAAATTTTTTGTTGCAATTATCGTTGCAATGACAAGGATTTAGATATTTAAATTTAAAAAAAAAACGTTGATTAGTATAGTTTAGCAACGAAATATTAAGAAAATTTTACACTATGAAATAAGCGTGAAAACTAAATTATAATACAGTAAATATCATTAAATATTTATTTTTACAAAACAAGTCTATTGAAACAGATTTATTTCAAGTCCTTTTTAGCAGAGAACTTTTCCAGACAAGGGCAAATTATGCAGCATTAAAAATGTTTTATGATAATATAAACATATAATCTATGCATTTTAAGTGAATAAAATATTTTATAGTTTATTGTGTCTTATTCATCTTTCATAAAAATAGAAACCCGTAAATCTCCCATTGTAACTATTCTGATGAGCACGCATGTTAAAAAGTGGATATTGACATGCATCAACAGTCTTTCACATATTTTAGCCTACTTTGACAGTTATGAATGCACTATATCAAGAGGAGAAAAATTGAAATAATTTAGTAATGTATATATGAACTTCCAACTCATAATGTGAGCGCATTTTGGTAGTTAGTCTTATTCTAAAGAAAAGGGTGTAATTCTCAACCACCCGCTCTTGATAAATATAGGTACAGATGGTAGTAGTGAAACATGGATTCATTTCAACTGGATTCAATTCAACTTTTTAAAGAAAGTTGAATTGAATCCAGTATATTCTACGCCTAGGTACATGGTCCAGAAACAATGCTGCATTGAAATGTAAAGTTAAATATATCTTACAGCACATAGCAGCTAGCAATGTATTCACTTTACTTTAGGGTCAAAGTAACTATTATGACATGTATGTAGAAAATAGAAGAGGAACATTTATTGCTTTCTACTCAAGAGTGCTGGGTATTCAGTTTAACATAGTTTCCTTTAAACAGCATGTCCTTTGTATTAGACCGATGTGGGCTGGGCATAGAAAACAAGTTAAAGTAGGAACTCATTAGGATAGGGAAGAATAATATCAGTATCATGGCAATATTAGTTTAGACGAGACTATAAATACCTCAATTTTACAAGCATTGATTCTGGAGAATAAGTTAAAATATAATTCACTTATTAAATATTTTAAAATAATTTCTTTTACTAAATAAATAACAAATTAAATGTTTACTGAATTACAAAACTTTTAATTATTTATAATTTAAAAAAATGTATTTGCATTGTAAATACATGGATATATTTATTACCTAATACCGCCAAAACAATGACATAATAGTACCACCAAAATAATGATGTAATACCATAAATGTTTCTTGAAATTAATTCAGTAATAATCTATTCCTGAAAGGAAGCATTATGAATGAAAATTTGTAAAGAAATAAATTGAATTTTCAAGTGTAGGGGTGCAGAAATTATATAAATCAACATGACTATACATTTTCATTGAAAGATGATTTATTTTTCTTTGAGCATAAGCTCTGCATATAGCTCCAGTGATAATTTTCACGAATTTAAGGCTGTTTAAAAAATAAGCATCTTAAAGTTTCCGAAGATTCCCTAGAACACTTTCCGGCCTCAGGCTTATATAAAGTCGAGTTTCTTCGTATCATATCAATTAATTATTGTGATAATACATTTTTTAATTATTTAAAGATAAAGTATAAATTTATTTTAAACAGTCCTAGATAAGAATGCATGATAAATATTTTATTAAAATATATTTACTAATTAAAAGTTATGTTTGTGGCAATTGCCACAAATTTCCAATACGCGTATATCTTACTTTATGTTTTGGACATAATTTGATATCAAGTGCTGTTCTACTAATATGAATACATCTATAATAAAATGTAGTAGTAGAAATATTCCCACAACTGCAGTACAAAATAGAACTTCTCGTAAAATATTTCAATCGTTATCCATTTTGATACTACATAAAATGCAAATACTCTTCTATTTGTTCAATAAATTATTTTATCTCATAATGCATAGCACTTCAAGATGCTTATGATTCTGTAGTTACTTTAACGTTTTAAAAACTTATAATATCACCCTATTTCTTTTTAAGAAGCAATATTTAAAAAGTATCTTTTCCAAAAATTGCTTAAGTCTTCTTAAAAAATATACACCTTTCTTTTAACCGAAATATCTATGTGAATAGAGGAAACAAGAGCAGTTTCCTGAACTGCAGGAAACCATGAGAGGGAGTATGTTATATCGAAAACATATGCGAAAATGATAAATTACTCCTGTTTCAGACAAGAGAAGAAATTCTTTTTTTGAAGCTACTTTGAGTTAACGTTTCGGCCAGATAAAGAATAATGTTAGATCTAGTTTTAAGACTCAATAGGCTTAATAAAACTGATCCTTGTATGTTGTATTTTTCCTCATTGAAAACGTCATGTTTGGCAATTATATGAAGAGAATGACAGATAAGATAATAAATTAAAATGTATTAATTTATTGATATTCTCTTACCAGTCATTATTTACATAAAAGTACCATTTATTAAAATTATATTTTAAAAATGCTTTTGTGATTTATGAAAGAAATCAATAAAAATATTGGAAAGGTATTATAATGATACAAATGAACTATTATTTTTGTGAAACAAATTGTAAACAGCAGAAATTAATGATACATTGCTTACAAGGGTGTTATTATTTCCGTAATTATAATTCCGTATAGCCTCTCTATCATTCAAGAGAAAAACTAGAGTTGAAAATTAAATATTTAGCTTACATTCTGAATTAGTCTTAATAAAGTACGGGGAATACTAAGCTAGCTATACAATTTAATTAAAGACAGAATACAAATACTCTTACAAGTATGTGAATATTTGTTTTAATATTTTTTAATCTTGTTAAACAATATAAAATCTGAGAGAATCAGCAAAGGATATTAGTGCAAATTTTAAGATAACAAAATTAATAATACAATAGTATTTTTAAAAAAATATAATAGAAAAAATTTTAAAAATCTATAAAATTTAGAATATTAAAATTAAAACTAGTAAGATGAGATTACTTTCATAATCTCATTTGTTTAATTACAATTATTTTTTCTATACTATTATCAATTTTTCTCTAAATTGTTTAATTAATATATTTTATTAATAACTTAATTTAGGTAATTGGAAGATTAATTTTGGTTAAACCATGGTTAATAAGAATCAATTAACGCTATTATACAACAGAAAACTAGAAATTACAAAAACTATTTTGCTTAGAATTAATAAGATGATGTGAATGTAATGAGATTAAAATATTTTCTCATGTTTTTAAAAAGGAAACTTTTTGACAAATTATTACTAGCAGAAAAAATTTATTGTATATAATTATGATTTATATTTTATTTTTAATATATTATTATAACATTTTCTTATATACTTCTCATGATATTTAGGAAGAAATGTTTCGTACTTTATATAAAGCAGTTATATTTTTCTGTGATAATTACTTGTCGTTTCTTATGATTTACTTATTATACACTGTTATAACTATTTCACATAATTTTTGAGTGAGTTTGATGTTCATAGCTTGTGTTCTTAATAACTAGATGTTGATTTAATATTATGATTGTTATATTTCAGATCAAGTCTTGAAGAAGACTTTTTTAATACAATTTGAGATATCCTAAAATATTTGTGTATAATGACATCAACCTAATAACTCCAATTGCATTCAAACATTAATCCTTATTATTAAATCCTATAACATATCAGAAGTAAATCATATTTTAAGGAAATTTTATTTGACGGAAAAATATTGTTAAATTGTTTTCCATAGTGTACACAAATTATGACAATTACAATTGCTTTCGTAACTTATAATATCAATAAGTTAAAGGTTAACAAGCATATAATAAAATTATCTGCGCCATATGTAAGATTATAAATAACAACGCATAATTAAGACAAAATATATTTACAAAGACAAAAGAATGTTACACAGAAAATAAATTTACTGAACACTGAAATAAATGTATGTACTTTTTTTCTGATTAATGTGAGGAAAATTTTGTTAGGAATTTAAATATGCAGACAAAACACAAAGAGCAAATTTCATATTTCTTGAAAACATGATTCCATATCATAAACTTAGTAAATTATTATATAAGGTATTGATAATTTATATATAAATATGTAAATTATCAAATTATGTTATCTGATTGCTCCTTTGTGCACAAAGGGAGAATTAAATTCAACCATTTTTATAGATACCAAACTTAAAATTATTAATATAAAATTAAATATCTATTAATACGTACATTAGATCTAATGTATTATTTTTATTTGTTTTTAAGAATCCTATTATTGATGAAATACTAATTTTTCAATTTTCATTTTTAGAATGGAGAACAAAATGTCAAAATAAACGAAGAAAAACCTGAAGAAAATGTATTTGTGTAGTAATACTTTTGCTTTGAGTACAGAGGGTGAAGAGTAAAATATTCTAGCAATGCTGAGTTCTAATCTATTTAGCACCTTGTGATAAGAAAGTAGTGAAATATATGTGATGCAAATAAACGTAGTAAAATATAATAATAAATAATGTAAGGAAATTTAATAAGATAAAGTCAATTTCAGCAAATAATTCATATCCAAAGTCCAACTTTCTGAAAAATATATAGCTATATGCTTATGTTTTTCGTTATGGAATTTTTAATTAATAAGTAAACTCAAGATTAATTCTAATGTCATTGAAATATAATTGTTTAATTTCTTAATTTCATTTTTTAATGATATAAGCATCAATTTCACTAATCTGTCTATTATAGAATCGTTATAATTGATTTAATTTTTTTTGTAACTTACATAATTAGCATTTAAATCTGTATTATTTAACATCTCAGTAGGATTTCTAATTCTTTCAGGCTTAGAGCACTTTCAAAATTTAAACTTCCAGTCAAAACAATAAAATCCAACATGCTAGCATGTGTGAGCTGTATTTTATAAATTAAGTTATAATAGTTTGAAATAAGTAAAAAAGATAAATGTGACTAACGCATTAATATTTATTTTTATCATCTAAAAAATAATTCATTAATTCAAAATTTTCATTAACAAAATTTTATAATAAAAAAAGAAGAAAATCATATCAAAAATGTGAAAACAAATAACTTGACATGGGGATAAAATTAAAAATTCCTTTACTAATAGATTCTCACGTAATTTATATCATCGTTTTAAGGTGAAATAAAAGGAAGGAATTAAATTTTTTGTTAAAATTTGGCATTTATTAAATAATATATTCCGTTTAAACATAATTCTTATGTATTTTCACTTAGCAATGTTGTAGATTTCTACAATAAGATTTAAGAACAGGTTATATATGAGAGAGAGCCAAATATTTATTTCATGATTGTGGACACAAAATGCTTCTAATTTCACTGAATAATATCATCACTTACATAAAAATAATAATATCACTTACATAAAATGTATAATATGTTTTTAAGCTAAAAGGAGTATCATCGATTTAAAAACTAATTCTAAGTGTTATTAATATACTTTTAATTTCTTAACCGTCTGGGGTTCGGTTAAGAAAAGGCTTTAATTTTGCTTCGTGGTGTCAGCATAGTTTTGGCTTTCACTGCAATGCAAGTTTCCCCCCCTTTAGCGCTGGTCAAGAATACAAAAGCCTCTAATTCTTGGAATCATATTTCCGCTCTACTCTAGACCACATCACAATAATCAGATTTTAATGACTTACAGCCACGAAGTCCATCGATGGCTATCAGATGAAGTAACCACAATGTGCTAGAAATTTACTTTATTACGTTCTGCTCAAAAACCTCTATCATAACTTTTTATTCATTAGCTGACTCAGCGGCGCAGAAAATTTCAAGTATCTGCGAGAAATGTTTCCTCTGTAAAACCAGATATACTACTTTTTCGTTGCACAGCTACTTTCCTAAACTATACAAAAAGCATCGCCTGTTTCCCATTCTCATTGGGAATTCCCCTGAAAACTGTCACATCACTCAATTTAGAGGAAGGGGATGTCACTTACAACTAACGATCCTATCTAGGGACGTATTTACCAACTTGCCAGAAAGAATTGTACATCCCAATAAATGTGGTTAAAACAGAAACGTATATCTTATTTTTGTATAAAACTTAAAAAACAAAAATTAATAATAAATAATTAAAATTATTAAAAATTTTAGAAAAATAATTTTAGCCTTTAATATTCTACTGTCTTGATCATTAAGTTTGCAAAGGTTTAATGAGATTTATTCAGTAAGGATTAAATGAATACATATAATTAAAAATAAAAACAAAAGAATATTATTTAACTTGGCAAAAGTACCACATTTATATGAAGAAAATTCATTATAATGAGTTGCTTTCTATTGACTTTTCAATTCACGTTAAATAATGCATAACAATATACCATGAATTCTTTCTTCCTTTATTATAAGAAAGTATTTTTACAAAATGGTGCTGCATTCGCAACATAATATTAAGCACTCGCGCGAATGTGAAAAACAATTATGTATTATATCTCTTTTATTTAGTCTCTTAATTAAAAAGACCTTGTACAGAATAGAGTCTCTTAATTAGAAATTTGAATTTTTATTGAGAGATATAAGTTTTCTTAGTGTATTTATTCTTTATTTCATTATATTACTTATTTTATGAGACTTATTTTACTATCATTCCTAAAACTTATCTCAATTGTATTTTTCGTGAATTTATTTATATTTTTCAGGAATATCCTTTTAATGTCCCAAAAAATCGTATACGGAATATACCATTTTATGTTTAAAAGATAAATCAGAAAAATCAATTTTTAATTCAAATAAGAAGAGTAAAGTAGATATTTCACGATTTTACAAGAAGTTCTCTGGTTAAGATAATTATATTTAAAAAAAATTTATATCTAATCTGGCCCTCGTTAAAAATAATTATTTGTAGAACTAAAGCATTAATAATTTGCTTATTTTAAAAATAAATTTGGTAATAAAATAATTAATTTCTGTAGGTTAAACGTTTAATAGATTAGATATAGCATAAATGTGATTTCATCTAATCACTTATACACTATTTCTAAAGGATCATTCAATTTCACACACCTTTTAAAATAAAAGAGCTAAAATTATTTTCTACATTAAAAATTTTAGCAATACAATTCTAGTAAGGAATTTTATTTTCATAAATTCCTTACTAGAAATTTATTGTTACGTCATGTAGAAAAATTATTACATGTATGGAAGTAAATAAAAAAATATATAGAATAAAATGACTTTCACAGCAGAACAAAGATAATATTAGAAATTTTGCAATTTTATTTTTACTGGAGACAATTTCCAATCACGTAAGGTGCCTAAGAAATACTATCTTTTTAATATTGATATATATTAAAATAATGACTTTATATGATATAATAGTAAATATTATTGATATATTTTTCAATATTTTGTTTAATTAAAAAGGAATAATAGTTAAGACATGTATAATATTATTAGCTCCAACTCTTATGACTATCAAGCTATACCATTGCCTTAAAATGATACTTCTGTTTTATTATCAATATTTGAAGAGTATGTTAAAAGAAATTAAAGTAATAACGAAATAAAATGTACTATGAAGAGAGTAAACTTAAAAATAAAATTTTTAATAATGCACAAAAATAAAAATGCAAATTAAGTGAATTATAGTAATTAGAACTTAAGATAAATAATATTAACTATGGAAAATCCATCGATTTTACTATTGCTGTCATGAGCTCTTTCACTGGAAATTAAATAATTTCCATCAACGAAAATTTGTTTATTTCAGTTATAACTAGTTGATAAAAAATGGCATTAAAACAATAAAACTGAATTAAATTAACTAAAATGTATGAAATAATTAGTATAAGAAGGAAAATATTATCAAAATTTAATTTAAAAAAAAAAAAAAAAAAAAAAAAAAAAAACCTAAGTGTTAGTAATTTATAAGTGCATAGACATATAAAATTTTTGTGTAGTAAAATCGCTTAAATCAGTTGGTTTAAGAACTAAAATAAAAAAAAAAATAATGTGTATTGTATAAACTTGCATTTTATTTCTAAAGTACAAATTTACAGATTATTAAATTCTATGTTGAATCTTGGCGAAAAATAATCATTATTTTTGATATTTGGCGTAAAACTTAGGCTGTGGTTTAGTTTTCAAAGATAAGTCTTCAAGGAGAGTGGTTTGAGTGATTAAGACCGATCAAGCAAACCACCGATTACGTGGAAAGCAAAAATAAGTGATTTCGACTACGCGAAAATATACGCCGTGGTCACTTTCGGTGAAAACTCTGCGACAGATCTCTGCCGTCGCAATCCGCTTTTGAACAGGAAAGTTTCGACGTATCTGTCCCATAATGAACCGCTTTTCGACCAGTTTATTACAACGTAACAGATACGCCCTGGACGCTGAGTCGGTTAAGGATGAATTCTTAAATTATTATCACGAAATTTAATTTATTTAATTTATTTTGAATAAAGAAAAAAAACACTTTTTGTGGTTTTATCAGATAGTTATAATTGTGATGATTTAAAATAGCTGTTATAAAAAATTAATTTGGTGTCTAATGATCATTTGCTTTTACTCATTTTTTGTTTGCAAATGACTCTAACGTATTAGATATTGAGCTTAATAAATTACTTGCTTGAGTAAATATCAATTAGATTATATTTTGATTTTGTATCTAAAATAACTCTCTCTAATTAAACAACTCTCACGTCTTTGAATTCAAAATAACTCAAATAATATTCATCATCAAAAGAAGAACATTTGTTAAATAGATAATAACAATGTTCCAATAATACTGCAAGCCATAAACATTTAGCAACCAATAAGTTTCTTTATAATTGTAATTCTAATTTAATTATTTTTCTAAATTCTCAACACTTCGTAAAACAAATATAATCAGAATATTTCTTTTTCTCATATTTTTAAGATTAGTTTTCTAATATAATAATACGCTTGCAATATCGTTTCTGCTACTATTAGAGAGAAATTATTTATTGAGCTCATATGTTAAAATAAATAAAATGTTTTCTATAATGTTTAAAAATATAACTTCTATTATTTTAATATTAAGTACTACAATGTTTTGCGTATTCATCAGATATTTTGATTCTTAGAAAGTAACAGGAAAAACGATTTCACAAACCATGATTATTGACTAACTAATACTATTTAGCGATTCTATCGTTTCAACTAGAAGGGGAATTCTATTATTTTTTATCACAAATTACTTCTTAAATATCAAGTTTCAATCACGAATTTCATTTCGTTGGGAATTAGTTTAATATTATATATTTCCGTGTATTATTCAATTGTTCTATAAATAACAAAATTATTTGCTGATCTAAATATAATTTTGAAGTAAAAAACAAAAAATGAATAATTAATTTTCAGCTTTTTAAATTGTCTTAATGTTAACGTGGAAAATCAAGTAAAACTGACTGTACTTTAATCACATATCTCTTTTACATTAATTAAAAACTTATCATCATGAAATTTATTATTTACAGAAATAATATGAAAGAAAGCCCAAAGAAAGCCAAAAATATTCCGTACTTTTTGCTTAACAATCAAATTTATTGTTGGAAGATGAATGATATAATCTGTATTAAATAATTTTAAAAAACTTCTTTAAAATGTTTATTTTTACTTATTAACCTTGGTTTTGTTTTCACAAGTATGAAGTATTCTGCAATAATTTAAGCAATGGTTATTTCAGAAATTTTTCATATATAATTAGGAATAATAATTGATCATAAAACTTTAATTTTAATAATATATATTATTTTCGTAGCTTCATTTGAAATCTATGCACAAAAATATTAACATGATGTCTTTATTATTTTTATTAAACTTGCATAGTTAATATGCGTTTTACACTTGAACTACTAATTTACAATGATTATATTCAAGGGTGAAATTCGTCTCTCTTCTATACCATCTTTGTTAGCTTACTTTCATTATTTCATCTGTGAACTTACTAAATACACAAGAATTAAATCTGAGTTTTAAATATCCAGTAGAATCTTAATGCATTCTTCCCCTTCCATTTAATTTCTAAGCAATATGCTTGAAATTTTCCTGCAGCTTTAAGGATGTGAATTGCAGTTAAGGAATGCAAAGAATGAAGTGCTAGTGATTATATATTCTGAAATTTAAAATAACTACATCATTTAAAAGTACAGAAATTTCAACTGTCGCAAGAATCATTTCTTATTCTGAAACGGTCAAGAAAAATGTTACATAATATTGAAATCAATTTTAAATATTGAATTGTTAACTCACATTTTTTAAAAAAATTAATTTTAAAAATTTGATGCCATACAGCTATAAATAAGTTTTGTGGCTCATTATCAAACATTTCATATTCAAAATTAGTTGCAATTAAATAAGTTTGCATTTTTTAACAAACATACTTTATTGTAATTAAAGAACTCCATAGTGTTTTTTCTCCATTTTTGAAAAGTAAATCCAATATACTCCAAATATTCAACTAACAAAATATTTTTATATCAATAGCAATGATTTGTTATTTACATACAATTTTTTAATACTAAATAGGAGATTTTCTGTCTATTAATACAGTGATAAAGAATATGCATGAATAATAAAAAAAACTATGGATCAGTCGAAATTATATAGATTATGACATAACTTATAGTTATTAAAGTTTATCAAATATTATGTAAGCAATCGAAAGACATTTGATTCAATAGTCTAAGTATTCTTTAGGTGTTTCAAGGACTCCACAATTAGATATCCTTTTACTTCATATTCATTAATCTTATATGCTGTCTTTAAAGAATAGAGTTATAAAAATACTTATTTCATTTTAACATCAATAAAAGCTTGTATGGAGATTATGATCAAGTTTAAGAGTTAAAACCTGTTAACTAATTTATTAAATTAGTTTAATGAAGTATACCTTAAAATGTAAAATTTATTTTTTTTACAATCATCATAATACTGTTCATACAACAGTGCAGTACACTTCATTATATCGCTGACATTTTTTTGTATTTGGCAAGAGCCTCAAATTATTAGGCAATTATTCTTTAAATCTATTTTCAGTTTTAAACAACAATGCTTGTAGGTATCATGCAAACTCAAATATGAAGTTTATGTTACATTAATTTATGCTTTAATTCATAACTAGGAATTTAAATTTCAACACCAGAAAGGAATGGTCTTAGTAATATCAAAATCACATTTAAGAAATAAATGAATTAAATGTGCAAATGGTTTAAGTTTTAAAACATCTTTCAGATTTGATATTGCCACCTACATAAGTCAAAATCCGTTTTTATGAAAATATAAAATATATGGATTGTTGCAGATTTATGTATCATACTGAATGAATCTTCCATGCCAAGAAAAAAAATCCAAGTGTGTGTTGCACATTTAGCTAAAGCATCTTACAATAGTATGGATCATTCATTAGGAAATAGTCTTGTTTGCAGCACGTTCAATATCCACTCTTACAGAATGACTTGAATAGAAAGCCAATGAACACGTCGTTGTCATTACAAGGTGAGGAGCTCTCTTGTTTAAGGAAATTGGTTACAGTGGGAAATCACAGAAAAAGTATATAAATGTATATAAAAACACCAATTCATCATACATTTACTATGGAAAGATTAAATAACGTAAATGCATTAAATGATACAATATTTTTTGGGTACTTTCATACAAGATCCCATGTCTCTCCCTTTCATGGGGTGAGATTTACTCATGCAAAAAACAGGAAATTAGCGGTTAATCTCAAAACCTGACTGTGTATCAAAATGGCATTTTTCTATTTGTTCAAGCAATTAACTTATAATCAATCCTATTAGTAATATCTTGTTGTACAGATTAAATAGAATGTAAATATACAGTATAAAATAAACTTTCAAGAACTCATTTTATTCTGGCAAAATAGAGGTAAAGCATATTTATTTTAACTTAGTTATGCTTTAATTTCTTTAAAATAAAATTTCATACTTAAATTAACAAATATAATGTTTTAAAATAAGACTTTTTATAGTGCATGTAAGTAAATATTATTATATAAAATTACTTAAAGCAGAAATTCGAATCAATCAATACTTTTATGAAGATCATTAAATATTTTAGTAAGTTAAAGAGTTTACAGATCAAATACTCAGCCAGTTATATTAGGCATAAAAATTAACGTATGTACAAAATAAAGCTAGAAAGAAATGCTAAACTACAAAAATTTGTTCTTTCGAATATTGTCATTGCAAAACAACAGGTATAAGATGATAATTTGACAGTGAAGTAAGAAATATAATTTAGCAAGTATTTCATGCATACACTTATGTTAGTTGTGATATTCACTGATTTGGCTTTTGTACGATACCGGTTTTCTCAAAAGCATACATATAATTCATATAATCCTTTATAATTTCCGAATATACATAAAAACTGCCTTGATTAAATCATTTGACTAATTCTAAAACAAAATCAATGAAAGTGAAAGAAGAAATAGCTAATATTTAATTCTTTTAAATATATAATAGCATGAATACCATCTAAAATATATTTTTTTCCATTAATTTTTACATGCATTTCATACCTATTTCAGTAAAAGATGAACAGTTTGGTAAATTTTGTATTTGAATTTTACGAGAATATTGTCAAAAACTAAATGTAATTACGTCTCTCTCTCTCTCTCTCTCACACACACACACACACACACACACACACACACACACACACACACAC
>JAPDSC010108055.1:273126-285903 GCA_026290005.1 Latrodectus geometricus
GGTAGAAAACATTCGATTATTATACATCCAAATAATACATATCATATTCTTTGTAGCTTTCATGAAAAAACTTCGGTTTAATTAATATTAAATTACTTTTTAAATAAGAGGTATACGTACATACACTAGACACTGTAATTAAACCATTTGAATTAACTTTTAAACATAAAGTTTTATGAACAAAAATTCAGTAAACAATTGGAGTCAGAGTGAGTTCTTTCAACGTCTACAAATCATCATTATTTACTTTAAAATAGTTATATTAATATTGTTTTAATAGAAATTTTCCATTTTCTTAAATACAATATTTTAAACATATTGTTGCCATTCAATAAAACACTTTTTTTTATATAAAACATTCTTATTTTAAGATATTTCTGAAAGAATCACTAGCTGCATACGATCACGACAGCAGAGAGTATCAACGTCCTTCCTTTCCGAATTTCTCCTCCCTCTTATTGCATATCTTTCAGAAGTATACAATTTACCAAAATAAAAAGAAATGAAACTGCTACTTTACTTGATGGATAAGGAATTGATTTTCATACGCAAATGGCTAGTCTACTTCGCAGAAAGGTGTTAGATAAAAAAAAAAGAAATAAATAAAAATCGAGTGCAAAAGCTGATAGGGAGGTGGAAATCTGTCTTCCAACTTGTCAGGAAGGCTGGTGTTGAAGAATACTGGTGACGTCATTGTCAACTTGCTTGCGAAACATCTTTCACAAAAATGTGTATGTTGCGAAGAATGTGAGGCGAGCAGAGGCTGCGAATAGCTTGTAATTGGTTAAGAAAAGAATTGCCACAGCCCTGGTCGGCTTTAGCAATATTGAGACTATTTCAAAGAACGTTAGCACTTTTGGAGGAAAAAGGTTTTCGATTAACTTTGGAACTTCATTGTCTACAACGTACCGCTTTTAACTTGCTTTTAATACCAACAGAAATTTTTAGCAAAAGTCAAGCATTTCCACAACGATTTATGACACGTCATTCAAGTTAAATTTCCTTTGAAAGGAGCTTCTAGACTTATAAGCACATTTAAAAGAGGGAAGAATTTATTTCCACTTTCAAAATATTTTAGAAAAAACACTCTTAGATGAATAAATGGAAGGATTTTCTTCAAAATATTTTTTCGTAAAACATATTTCACACACACATGTTTCAGGGCACAAAATTCCGATATTCTTTTTCTTGATAAGACAAATTTGAATACAAAAATACATTTTTATTTTGAAATTAAAAAATGAGAAATAAACTGTATTGCATGATGGCACATGATAAATCAATTTTTTCTCAAATATAAATTTTTTATTGTTACAAAACAAAAATAAGTCAAAATATAAATTACATACAATTTTCGGCAAAAAATAAAATTTTTTTACATCCCGCTTTTTCTTTTGAAACGTTTTGGTTTTTTAATTGAAGTTGCAACAATTTTCTGCAAATTTATATTTTGTATGAGATTTGAAATAATTATTTATAATCGAGAATTTATCTGGTGATACTTATCTTCTGTCAAATCTGTACATATATTTTAGCCATTACATATATTAAGTTGGGGAAAAAGAAATCCATTATTTTTACGTGAACTTTATGTAACTTCTTTTGTATTCACTTTGTAAAAAGGTTTAAAACAGCTTTCATGTAGATTTCTAGGTCTTGCGCGTTACGACTTCTGACATGCGGTTAACTTCGATCATTTTTTATATTTTATCGACTTTTTCGACGATGCTGTATCAACATGAGAGGTGCATCTCTAGCATCAAAAATACCCGAACGGAATCGATGAGACAAAAATTGTACGTAACTGGTTGTTACAGTCTTATATAGGACGATAAACACCTTTCACAATTTTAGCCACCCGGTTATCTTTTTCGCCGTTACAAGAGAAAAACGAAAATGTATCGAATTTTCTGTTTGTTGTCTTCCATTTTTAAAACCTTGTACTCGTAACTGAATTAATCAAACAAAAAACCGTAAGAGGATATTTTAGTGTCAAATGTCACCTTACCAACGAGCATAAATCTGAAATTGTTTGATAGATACCTCACGTGATATCGATCACTACAGACGTCTACCGAAAAAGTAATGGATTACTTTTTCCCCAAACTAATATATTTTAGCACACAAAGACAAAATGGACCAAGATGGACCGTTTAAAATGAATTTCATACATTACAAACATCCATGTGGTAGGCGGGAATTGAACTCACGAAATATTCAACGAAAGACACAGCACAAAACTTTTATCTTCTTTACATATATATGTATATTAACTTGCATGTATCAGTAAGAAAGTTTCAATAAAAGTGTATGTATAGTTTAATAATAGGCATTTAAGTTTAAAAAGTATATATATTGTACTCGTATGTACAAGTGCTTTTGTATTTCTCTCAATATGCTCAGAGTTAACGAAGTTCATTTCATAAAAATATGTGTAGAAATATCCCTTTCCACTAAATTTTTGGTTTCACTACTCTTATGTATAATTCTTACTCCTAGAATATTTACAAATTGTTTTTCTTTGTTTCTGATGCCGAATGTTCACCATGAATTTATTTGAAATTGATGATTCATAAAAATTTATATTCTTCGTTATCTTTTTGATTTGCTCCTTAACAAAATTAGGTTTCTTTAAGTATATTTAAATACGACCTGTTTTTGGGAACCATTGAATACTCTAATCTTTAGTATTTGTTCAATGAAATTTTACAAAATTATTTTCATTATTTAAGAATGTAAAGTCCTTAAGTTCTATATCTGTCATTTACCGTGTTAATAAATCAATATAGATCATAATTTCTAACTTTAGAAATTTACATTTTTTTAATTATATTAAAATTTTCAATCTACAAGTGTTTGTCTGTTCTAAAAATAAAACAATCTGTTTGTAAAAACTAGATAACAGTGGTCATTACTAATATTCATTTTAATTCTGGAAATATTATTTAATAGTACTGATTTACGGTAATGGTTGAGTTAAATTTTTCTCTTGGCCCTCTCTTATTTGATTCTTAGGTTACTGATGAATTAAGAACTTTTTAACCAATCGTAAAAAAGAAAGAATACCTGAAAGGTGATTGATTTAAGAGCTCTCGATCATCGACATTTAGTGCTAACCAGAACGAATTACGATTAAGCTTTAACTTAATTATAATTGTTTTTTCTGCTTAATGAGTGAATAAACTGTGTCTAACTGATTGAAATGCTAACCAAAGCTTTTTGGTTACAGATTAAACCAACTAATTTTTCGCATAAGATATTATAAATGAAAATTTTAATTAAAATATTTTAATAAAGCACAAAAAATATAAAAGTGATACAAAGGCGCTAAAATTTTGTATAATAACTATTCAGAGAGCTTTAAGTACAAAGCTTTTAAGTGTAGTAAGACATAAACTGTAAAAATATGTTGAAACCCACTAATATATTGACAAGAGCAACATAAGAATTAAAAAAGATTTACGATAAATCTTGACAATAAAGAGAGAAAAGAAACGGATAAATTGTTCAATATATAGTAGGTAATTCAGCAACGAAATAAAAAAAAAAACTGTAAATAAAGTTTCTCTGATAATATTACTTATTGCTAAAATGAGTTGAAAGTTATCAAGTAATCAATTGTTCCTTGTAGAAAAAATGCAACAAGCTTCACGGAACAGTTTATTTTGGGAAGGACATCTTAAGTTCAATAACTTTCTATTTCTAGTTTGAATGTTTTTTATACCACTCAAACATGTGCCTTAAAAAATTAATGTAAATAATTAATAAAAAACAAAACATGGATAGAATACGTAAGATTCTTAAAAACGATATATAAGTTAAGATAAGTACACATGTAATTATTGCACTATTGAAAGTTAGGAAAAATTTGCGCGTGCTTAATACTTTTAGCCTAATATGTAATTGAAATAAAAATCACTTTAAAACTGTTAAAATTATAAAATTTCAATATATTTTAATATATTTTAGTTTTACAAATGAAATATCTGAAAATGGTGATACCGTGCTATGACTGTTTTGTTATGCATCATGTGTTAATTCCACTGTGTGCTTATTAACATTTACCGCTGATTTCAATAGTATATATCTTACTTTAGGACTTGACATCCCGTTGCTACAGGACAGTGGTTTTCAGATTTAAAACTACAGAGTTGGATTTCAACCACTGTTGAACAAAGAGTGATGTATCTTATATCTGAACATGTCTCGGAGTGGGTGTGTTTCCCCGGTTTCATCTATGATACACATGAATACAGACCTTTACTTATGAAAAGTTCTCTCGGAAGATTATTAAGTAACTGATATTAAAGTGATTTCATACTGATTTAGGTTGTCCACTATATGGCGTCAAAATATATACTTTGCTTTAACGTTTCCGTAATGGAAGATTGCTCTATAAGCAATTATAATATCTAAGCATGCTGAAAAGTAAAAGTTTCAAAAAGAAAAATTTAAATTTTTAAATTTTAAAGAAAAATTGATTTTGTTAAATTTTTGAGTTTTTATGTAGTTTCGTTTTCTTATTTTTGCATACATAGCTTAAAGTTTTAGCACTTAAACTTTAATTTGAATTAATTGTATAATCCGGACAAAACAATATCTCAAGGATATAGAAAAATAATTTTGTTAAGCATTTAATTTAAATGTATTATTAATTATTTATATTTATGGAAATATCTATTAAATTATGATTGAGAAATCCATATTTAAATACAATTAACTGTTTCCATTGTTTTTGAATCAATAAACTTAAATGAAGAAAAAGAAATTATATTAGAATTTTTATAATAAAATAGGAGTCCCTATTTACTTGAGCATCATTGTTTATAAGTATTATATTTTTGTCCAATATAACATGACTTATATTTTATCATCCTAATAAACCTTAACATTCAATATACTTTACTTTTTTTAAAAAATCTGAAAATACTTTACCTTGAAATATATCAAGTTTACTTAAAATCGAAAACCGTATTTGAAATTTCTTACGAATCATAAGGAAAATTTTCCCTCATTTAATCAATCATCTTTCTCTTCGTTTAACTTTAAAGATAATTTTTTTTTCAAACAAGGTGAACTTGTTGTGAAGAAATTACTTCAGTAAAACAAAGAAAGTATAGATGTCTACATGCATTTTTTTTTATCTTCAAATGAAATGGAGAGTATATTCAAAACTCTACGCATGTCAATAAACTTAATTTCAATTCATATTCTTGCTAAGTTATTAAAACGCTCTTCCCTCAAACATGGTTTTATGCAAGAATTTAACTTTTAAGTAAAATAAAAAATAACAATGAGAATCATGAGAGTAAAAAATATTATGTTTATCCGAAAACTATTATCAGCATTTCAAACATAATACCCCTGTTGAAACAAAAGAAGTATGACACATTTTATGATTTAACAATTTTTAAAACATAAGAAACAAGTATTTAAAATCATCTTAAGAAAATATTTAGTATAATTATTAAAGTAATTGAGAATATAGAGAGTGTCCTAAATACCAAAAGTAACAAATTCATTACAATTACTTGAAGAAATTATAAAAAAGGGTACTTAAAATAAAAATGTGTTAAATTAGTTTTTAAACTCAACATACATAATGTATATGTGTGTGTGTGCTTGTAAACTCTTATTGACTTTTTGTAAATTTCTCTAACTTTAAAAAAAAGAATAAATCATTTTAAATCTTGAGCATATTGATGAGGTTTTACTAATGATAATGTATTTTTAAATATATAATTCATTATGGAAATGAAGAAAATAATTACCTAAAAAATAATTAATGCAAAATTAATTAGTTTTTATTAATATTAAGTAGAAATTTTAACAACTTAATAATAGTGTTTAGTGTAATTTTACTTTTCATCCAACCTTCTTAAAAATCACTATATACTTAGTTAATTCAATATTTGAAACATTTTCCTTTTCACAAATCTGAAATTATAATTATTCAATATCATTTCTAATAATTAACGCGAATATGTAAAAAAATAGTAAATTTTTAAGATAATTGAAATAATTATCTTTGTAACATGAGTAAAATTTAAGAAGATTTAAGAAACTTTAAATTTAAGCAGAGTCTATAAAATACTCAATCAATTCATAAGAAACCAGCTGTTAGACAGCGATGCACAGCTCGAAAATAAGAGTGAGCATAAATTTCACAACAAAAATTATCAAACACATTTATTATACAGACACAATGCGTTTGGAGTTTAATGAAAATATACCATAATTTTTCTATCTGAACATTACAAATTTCTTTATTATTCCACTTGAAGTATACAAAATTATATGAATATCAAATTCACTAGAAAATCAAAAAGGTAATTGCATTATATAAATTACTTATGATAATATATGCATAATGTTAAATGCTCATTGCTTAAATTTTTACGATTATTCGAGGTAAATATTTTAGACTTACCTCATAATACAATGATTAAATCTGAGTAATTATTAAAGAGAAACATATTCAAAAAAATAATATATTGTTCTATTCAAATCATACATTCCAATATACCTATAGGAACGCTTAAAATTTTTACTAGTCACTGATTTTTCTGAATGAATTATTGTATATAGTTTAATAATAGTAAATGAATGTAGGTAGGTGTAAGTGAGTTTTTTTTTTTTCCAAAATTAACTAGAAAAAATAAATGGTTTATTGAGATATGAAATCTAAATCCTTATAATTACTAGTTCATTATAATATGAATAAAAATTATTCCCATCAATAATAGAAAACGATTAAAATGTTGCAGTCCAATTTTTCACTAAGATATAAAAAATTAACACTAATTGAAAGAGAAAAATAAGATCATGCAAAATCGTAGTTTGTCATAGAAATTTTGTGTATCAATGTTTTTATAATAAAGTTTACTAACAGTATATATAACTGTAATTCCAAAAAATGTTTTTTTAATAAATATAAACTAGACTATAATGGAAATTATACTGTAAAAACAGAAAGGGTTATTGACATACTACTACAATCGTCTTATAAAATACTGATTTTGAAGGCAAGAAAGTTGTTATTAGACAAAGATGGTAAAACCTTTTAGTATAAAAAGCGTTTCCACACTATTAACATGTTTTAGAACAACTTTTAGATTAACTGATTAAAATAATATTTGTTTTATGTCATTTCAAATCAAAAATTTAATAGAAAAATTGTTGAAAATTGCTTTAATGTAAATATTTAATTAGCTAGGTATATGTACAAAAAATATTTTAATTGCTGGAAAGTATACTAAAACACTTTTATCAAATAAAAATTGGTATTTAAGTTTAAATTGAGTTTCTAGAAATTTAATAAAGTATAAGATCAACTAAAGTGACTGTTTTTCCCTTTATTTTTTGAATAAATGCTAAACTAATTAAAGAAAATTACTGTTGTTAATTGATAATACAAAATTGAAATTATCGTAAGACACTATAAATTTAAAGCAATAAAACATCGAGTTAATATATCTAAAATGTACTGTAAAAATGACTTAAATATTGAAAAAAAAAAACATGCTTACTTCTAATAATTATATAAGCTCAAATTTTTCATGTATTTGATAAAGTTTTACAATTATATGCTTAAATATTAATAAATATTTAAATACTTTGTATTTATTTAAAGAAAATGTTTAGAAAAAAATGTTATAGATGCTTGGTAAAGCATTCTAAATTTTAATTTATTATCAATAAAAAAATGTACTTCTTATTTATAATTGTTTGCATGTAAAAATTTAATTTATAATTTTAAAATTTAAATGTACAATTATAAAATATGTTGGTAAAATTTTGTGATATAATATTTAAAATGTAATATATATATATATAATCTGAATGTTTAAATGATATTATATTACAGGATAATGGTATGTAAAAAGTTCTCATATATGCATTCATATATTTATACATGCATACATATCTTTTTAAGAAATAGTTATAAAAGTAAAACACATCTGATACCAATTTCAAAAGACATCATCCTTTGAAGTGTGATACTTCTAACTTTTAACACGTGAGTTACTACTTACAAGATACTCTGCTGAAAAGCAAATGCTATGTAAACTAATGCCGATTAAAGTTCCCAGAAAATTAAACAAGCTTTTTCTACAACGACATAAATGTTATTATTTTTTGGAAAAAAAATCTTTTCAATTCAATTTTATAAACATGTTCATTTTATATATTTCGGAATGGCTTCTGTTTTCTTTAACCGTTTTAAAGGTTTTGAAATAAAATATATAGAGCACTTGAATTGATACAAATGTATCCACATTCAAAACATTATTTATATTTCTGTTATCGTTTTTTTAAATATATATTCTTTTTGATTATTTTATTGTAAAAGTTTTCTCTGTTAAGTTTGTTATTAAGTAATGCAATGAATTTACTGTAGTATGTATAATTTCACTCTCGAAATAAAAATGATGTTTACAGTAACGATCTAAATTTACGTTCATTATTCAATATATTTTTAATCATAATCAAAATCAATGATATTATTTAAATTGTGTATCTTTAACTTTATAAAAGAAATTAATGAAGCATTTTTTTGAATTTTTGATGATAAACTATTTAAAGTATATTAAACAATGTTATAAAGAAGTGATATTTCTTATAATATGTTTGTAATATAGTATATTGTAAGATTAAAATACCATAAGAAATCAAACCTGTGGTCATTCTCAATATGATTCAAATCAAATTTAAATACTTATTTTGTAAATGATGATTTTAATCTACATAAAGAAATCTTTTACAGTTAGTTTTGACAGTTTTTATCATGTAGGAGATTGCGCTAATATAAAAATATCTCTTTTTAGTTCACAAGACCATTTAACCTATACTGATATTTAGACATTGATGAATAAAATAAATCAGACATTTGCAGTTACATATAGTCTAACATTGTTTCAAATTGATCATTCATAGGGAAACAGTTCATTTTTAAATTAAATATTGCTTAATAGTTCAGGAAGTGATGTATGTTATATAATACTTAAAACTCAATTTTAAATTAGGTCAAACAATGTAAGTGTGCAGTTATATCATATTACTGAGTAACAAGCTTGGCCTCTAATATGTTACCAATAAACAAAATACATCTCGCTGTATGTTATGGACGTTTACTTCAGATATCATCAGTTTCATTATTAATTTAAATTACATACGCAAAAACTTAATAAGTCTATAATTAATACATAATACCGATAGATATGCTTAATACCAATAATGGATCAAATTAATGCATTTATGATGTTCAATAAGTATGTATTGCATAAAATCAAATGGTCAAACAGATTAACGGGGAGAGAAGATGTCCCTGGATCGTATAGGAGAAGTATGCCGGGAGTTTACCTCACAATAGGGTTACCCTAGCCTTGACGGACACTCCTTATTATCCAGTAAAAGTCTATAGTCTTTGGAGCTCAGTCAGTCTTCTATCCCTGGTACATTAATTTTTTCAGATGCAGAAGCTGCCTATTTTCTCCATTTATGAATAGTTTTATGGTGAATAATTCCATAGACTTGATATAGCTTCGTTATATTTAGGGATGTGCATCATTATCACGTTATATGAAACCAAATATTTAAACAATTTAACAGCGAATCAATTTACTTTGATTAATAAGCTATCCAAGTCAGCTTGTTATATAAAATCTCATAGTAACTATTCATAAATTGGTTGTGAAAATATAATATCTTGTGGCAAGCAGCTAAATTTGGTAATTTTATATTTAAATTCCTTATAACTTCTGTAGGTACTTGAGTGTTTTTCAGAGTAGCATTTTGAAATTGTTTGAATAAAATAATGACAGGTTCTCTATAGATAAATAAAATGTGAAATAATTTCATCATGAATTGAAAATAATTATTAAATTAAGAATTCATAGAATGTGAATCACTGCAAAATTTATTAAAGAGATTATCCGTTATCTGAAATAATTAAAAAAAAATAGAAACCAGAACAACTAAATTATATGTAAACATGCAAAGCTAATCTGAAAACATTTTTTACAAAGAATAACTCACTTTAAAATTTTATTCATGATCAGATACAATGATTTGAATTTTTAAATATTTAATAATTAATAAGTTATATATATGATTCTGTTTTATAAGAAGAAGTATTTATTTTTAATTTAATAGAAAAAGAAAACTGAAACACAAGTAAAAAAATCTTATCTCTGGAATTATGTTTGCCTCTGAAAATATAATTGCTGGGTATAATCGTAGTCAACACTGTTCTTTTTATCTTTTTAACAAATTCCATAACAAGCACACATTTTAAGAATAAATATATAATTTAAGTGTTATTTAAAGAAACATATTCTAGATTTTGTGCAAAAATAAAACCAATTATACATAATCAGTATTTTTGTGATTAATATATTATTTTACTAAATAATAAATTAATTATAAATTATCAATATATATATATTCAAAAATAATAAAAATATTTACTATATTAATGTATTAGTTTTAAATAAATATTTGTCCCGCACACATGGGACCAGTGCTCTTTTAAAAATACCCATGATAGAAATACTAGAATATATTAATACTCTAAGAAAAATGCATTTTACATTTCAATCTACAACGAATACAAGTTATATAATAAATAAAAGTTGACTTCGTCATTCCACGAATCGTTTACGTTAGCATTTTAGAAAATATTTTCACAAAAAACTTTGGTTTCTTTACACTTATCCCATTTTTTCACGAAATTATGCTGTTGCCAGATTGAAGAACCTTTTGTCAGTGATTTTATTGCCAGGAAATATATTTTTTTTTTACATTTTTTGTAATACCACAAAGGAATGGATTGCGTGTACTGCAATTCATCTTATGTGAAATGCAATAAAATAGATCGTCACAGAGAAAAGGGATTTGAAAAAGATTTTTGTAGGATAAAACCTGGACTCTTTTAAAAATCTTGGGTTTTTATTGGTATATAGCATCTTTGATTTTGAAATTTTATCAATTTTAAAGAAAGCGAATTACCGAGGATTTTTTTGCTGAAATGTATCGGTCGGTATTATTTAAACATAATTTTTATAAATTATGAGAAAATAAATATAATTGCAATTATATATCAGTTTAAGTACTAAATAACTTATAAAACTTTGTTTAATATTCAATGAAACCAATAAAAAATCCTTTAACAGGTTATAAACTCTTTAACAGAAATAGCAAATTAAGTGTGAAAGGATTTTAAAATTAAAGTTTGCTTTTTTTCAACTTTGCAATTCTATTTATTCTTAAGAAAAATCGTTGTTGGTCTAAGTGTATTTGAAATATAAAAAGCTTTGTTGTTTTATGTGTTACATTTAAGTACAGTAAGCACATAATCATAAATATGCATAAATATGTGCAAGTTATAAGTGTGTTTAAGGATGGATGGATGTATATAATTTCTATGTCAATTATAAAATCACCTTTAACTTCCAATCTCATCTTAATAGGTAATCTTAAGAAAGGCACAATCTGTTTTAGGAACGAAGATTAGTGGGCATGCAAATTTCCCTTGATTAACGGATTTAATTAACGTAAAACCTAATTTCAGAGTTGGATAGTACTTTATCAACAGAAGTAATAGGACCTAAATTTTTAATGGAAATTGTTTCAGATTATTCTTCAATCAATTTCGCTCATTCGACCATCATTATCATTAGTAATTATACATGGTTAATTTATGTAATGGAATTTAATATATACTTCGTTATAGAAAAATTAAAAGATAGATGTTTCTAACTCTTATTTTAACATTTGAAGATTTTTAAAACAAAATTGCATGCGAAACAAGAAATTTTAAGAATCCATTGTTTGTTTTATTATAATTGGTTTAAATAGTAATTGTTTCAATATTTGTTATTTCTAAAAAGTACTAAATTTAGGCTAATAATTGATGAACAGCAAGAAATTTTAAAACTTATGCATAAAAAATTTCAGAATAAAAATTATTTTTATATCTGAATTTGTCTATTGAGTGTTTGATTTAATAAGAAATATTTATAATTTGCGATACACCGATCTTAAACAATTAAATCAAAATTTAAATGAATACATTCTGCTGTATGCGGATGTTATTAAAATATATTTTGAAATATTTGTCATACTAGTTTCCCTTTTTAAAATTTAATTTTAAAAAGGGATTATAAGACTAGAAATATTTTAAGATATAATTATTATTAATTACTTTATAATTATAAGACTAGAATAATTATAAGAAATTATTACTAAAGAATTATAATTGGATCTCATTTCATTGTGTTTGTTCTAATTATATATAATTTGAAATAAAATAGGAGTAAATATAGGCAAAAATCTTTTGTAAATATTTACACGTATTTAAAGTGTTAGAAGGATTTATTGCTTTGCTATGTTGTGTGGCTTTTACAGCATTGTTATGATAATCATATGCGTATTTATTAAAGAATATTGAATACTTCTAAATAGAAAATTTGAAGACATTTATAGAAATTATTTTTTTGTGAAATGTAAAGCCAGGTAAAGAAATATTTTTCGGAATATCCTTAAAAAATATCAAACTATATGTTTTAGAATTTCTTAAGCTTTAAAATATTGTAAAAGAATGAATATTCTAAATATATTTGTTTTACTACAAAATAAGATAAGAAAATTATTTATTTTTCTTAACAATATGCTATTAAAATGTCTACATATTTTTAAATTATAATTGTTTATGAATCTGAGGAAATTTAAATATTTAATTCCGTGTAGAACGTTTTTGAATCAAAATACATGTTT
>JAPDSC010108055.1:285913-297356 GCA_026290005.1 Latrodectus geometricus
AAATATTTAATTCCGTGTAGAACGTTTTTGAATCAAAATACATGTTTATTGATATAATTTAAATAAAGATTAATTGATATGAAATGATATGATTATATGATAATTCATACGAAATAAATTGATTTGATTAGAATAAAATTTAAATCTAATTCAATATGTATTTTCTGCCTTCTATTTAGAAATATTTCACTCTATTTTTTGTGGTACCAGTTATGCTTAAGAACCAAAGAACAATGAGTAATAATTGTAACATAATCCAACATATGAATTGAAAATATATGTACCACAGAGCAAATTTCATTTTAATGATATTTCAAATCTATCGGTCTAAATTACTATTCCATAACTGAAGTTTTTGTAATGCTTTTTTATTATTTATTTCTTAAATTTTACCAAAAACTTCAGTCATTTGTGAAAATAGTTTACTAATTATATAAAACTTTACATTATAACAAAATACTTTAAAAATTTTAATTCTTTTCAAAAGCTTTCTTGCAAGTATATTAACATGAATAGCAATAAAATAAAAACTTTTTTTTAAAAAAATATTTTTGAACATTTTATTCAAAAAAATAAATGAATACTTGGATACGTTAAAAACGTATTCAAATTACGTGTAAAGAAAGTAAACTAAGAACTAAAAATAAGAAATAAAGAGACTGTGATTTACTATAAATTATCAAAACGTGTTTAATTGTAGAAACTACGAAGCATAACATTAACAATGTCTCTAACTATTTTTTTTAATTCACAAAAATGCACATACAAGTAAATAATTATAGTTGCTTCGTGTCATATATCGTATTATTTTATTTATTTTGGTTACTGTTATGAGTTAGGTTTATTCTCTTTTGATTTAAAGGCAAAGATTTGTAGACTTCTAATGGTACTATATTAATTATTATTGTTTTATATATTAATGTTCTTATACCAATTTGAATTTAAATGTTTTGACAACAAAACATAACTAAAACTCTCTATTTAAGAATGTTTAAATTATAGCATTGATTGATAGTATTAAATGATTGTAGTTTGAAAGATAATATGTGTAAATTACGTATCAAAACAAATATGTGAAACAAATTAAATATAAATTTCCAGAACTTGTATAAACTATAATATTAAAATTCGGAAAATAAATTTACAGTTTATTTTTAGATAAGCAATGAAATATTCTGGATGCTAAAATTTTAATTTGTAAATATATGTTTCTTTGTTGAAAAGATGATTTTTGAATATAAAATGTCTGAAATAACTAAAGCTCTTAGATAATAATAAAAATTAACAAGCTATGAATATTAATGAAATGAAGAAAAATAATTCCTTAGCTTATTTAAATAGCCTCGGACGTTTTTTAAAAGCTATCCAGCTCTAAACTAACATTAAGCTGTTACTTTGATGTTATTTCATGACTTATTTTTTTAAAACGGTGAGAAATTTCATTTCAGTTTTACTATCTTAAAAAAGAAAAAAAAATCGATAGATAATAATATTCTAAGATTTAAATTAAAGATTATAATTCAGTTAATGACAGTTGAGTAAAATAACAAAATCTGTAATTTCAATAATTATATATTTTCACTGTTAAATAAAATTAAAAATAGATATCATATTTTAACAGTACAACTTATATATTGATGTCAAACATAATAAATAGTTTTACTAAAAGTTCTTACACAAATTCACAAGTTAAAAAATGGATTTTTATATAATTTCAAATAAACGTTTTAAAATATTGCTATCCTCCAAATATTAAATTGCATTGATATAAATTCAATATTCAAATAGTTAAAATATATTATGACATTATTTATAGTCAAAAAGTAAAATATACTACATTTTAAGGTGTGACCAATATCAGAATGCTAACATAGAATATGTATGATAGGACATTAATGGACATGACTTATTTATGAAAGATAGTTACTTTTTAACAAATTAAGTCTAAGTGTTATCTTGTTTCATCATTTTTATTTCTTAGACTACTCTTAAAAAACAATAATATTTTTCATGAAATTTCTATAAGGAAATCTTGACAGTTTTAGAAAAGCTTTCAGAATATGCAAAATGACTCATACTTCCACCCCATTCATTTATTCTTCAGATTTTAACGTCAAGTGCAATTGCTGGTTCGGCCGGTTTAAATCTCCATTTTGGTTCTATCATCTACGACCTTTCACTAAGAAGGAGATAAGAAAAGAAGAAAATAGAAGAAGTGGTAGAGAGAAAGATTGAGCCCTTATTTTTATTCTCTCTTCAGCAATCTTCTCTTCTGCACTTTATATTTTTTTCAAGAAAAGTGAAATAGAATACTAAGACGAATGAGAATCTATAAACATAACCAAGAAACTCTTGATACTCGATACTTTTCTAAATTTTTTATTCAAATTCAATATGTTACCATTGAAATACAATTCATCAGCCATTTAAATTTGCATTTACCTGATCGGAGGAATGAATAAGTATACTTTGTAAACGCCAGAAGCATATATATTTTATCAATAATGCACACTGATGCAAATAAACCATTATACGCATACAAAACTGAATAATTTATGATCTGAAATTGAATTTTTTATTTGAAAAAAATGGATGTAACTGCTTTCTTATCAGATAAAAATGCGTATTTAAAATATTTCTAAGCTTTGCCTATTGGGATCTATTGATTAGATACATTATTAAAAATTTTAAAGAATAAAATATATTCATTCTTATTGAAATATTTTTAGAATGATATAAAGGGTTTGAGAGAGTTACTAGTTCAGTTATATATTTATAGTAAAAGTTACCTTTTCTACAATAATTTGAGGCATAATTGATTTGTTTAATTTGTATCATGATAAGATTTTAAGAAAATGTAATTCAAGGCTATACAATTTAGTTTATATATCAGTATAAGAAATCTAAATTTGTGGGTTTCTTATTCAAATTAGATACATCTCTTCTTTGATTTGCAATTATTTTTAGAATAATATAAAATCATTTTGCTAACGGTATATTTTACAACACTTTCGTTGGCATATTTATCATTAGTATATTTTTTTCGATTATAAATTATGTTGCTTAGCATTAGAATATTAACTGTTATATAATCTTTAATAACTCTGCAAAAATAACATTTCAAAGGAAACTCTACAATAAATACAAATAAAAATTCCTTTTATTTCACTAAAATGTATCATTGATATAACAATGTAAAATGTTAATGGGAGAATAAAGTTAGTTGGCAAAATATATAGAAAATGGAATTTCAGTAGTTAATTTGATTAACTTCATTTGTTGGTAGTCTCAAGAAAAATTGTTTTTAAAAAACGCCTGTGACCCATATAGTTTTGTAAATACATTTATACACACAAGGACTAAGTATTCCAGTGTATTTTATTAAACTAAACAGACACAGAAATGTTCGTCTTTTCAAGTATTAATTATCAAATGAAGGTAATTTTGTAAGTAATTCAAACTTTCCGGTATCATGTGTAGAGCATTCTAGATTAAATTGAAAAGCCACACATATAGAATTTTTCAAAAGAAAAACGATAAATAATGTTTACTTTGTTTGAAATATTTGTTTAATTAATATATATGTTTCAGTTTCAGTATTAGTTATCAATCAATCAATGAAATTAAAGTTTTTTTTATAGAAGTTCCAAAATTATTATCAAAATAGTTTTGCAATTTATTCAGTATTTTTAATTTAGAGGAATTTGTAAATCTTGCTTTTTGATAAATACTCATGAATAAAATATATCTACATTGGTTCTAAAGCTTAATTCAATAAAAACTATTTTTGTGTAAATTAACATTAAATATAGAATATAATGTTTTTAACACTGATTATAAATAAATGTTAAAATTGAGGTATCAAAATTTATAGTTAAAAAATTACATTTATTATAAATTAAAGTACACGTGAAAAACAAAAGTGACTTTATAACTTACTTTACAATAAAATAATAGATTTCTTGGTTCTTCAAAGTATAATTATGTTCTTCTTTCTTTGCAACACGTGAAAAGTACTAAATAAAACTAAAAAGCTTAAAAAAGATCGTCTAATCAAATTGATCTCACCGAATGGTCATTTATCTCTGTCAGTCAAATGACAAAAATCAGTCAATTCAAGGGACTCTCCCAATTGCCAGCCAAAGGTCAAACGATGCCGGTGCATAATGGATTGAGAGAATGCTATGAGTGTAAAATGCTAGTTCCATCAATCATTGATTGAAATACACGTGCCTTACGAAAATGCTCTCCACATGACAATTCATAAAACTGAGATAAGTTACATTCTAAGACCTTCACTTGTGAAATAGAAAAAAAAAAAAAACAGTTTTTTTTCTTTTCAGAAATGAAGTATAGTTTGCCATTTTTTTTTGCAAAAAGCTCGTGGGGGAAAAACTAATAACACATTATTACATCATTTTAAAAAATCTATAACGTAAGGGATCTTCATTATCATATCTATTGTTATTCATGATCAGATTTATTTCATGAGTACAACTTAATGCATAATTTTTTAATGTGAAACAATTTTTTTAGTAATTGATGACTCCGCTAAAGTATTTTCGAGGAAGAAATTTTATAAGGTCATTTATATAATGAATATAATATGCAAGTTTGTGAGGTGATAAGTATAAAAATATATTTTTACAAATGGATAAATGTATTAGAAATTTTCTTTGTATCTTATTAATGGTAATGAAACGGAGTGTGAGTGTGGTACAGAAATTTGAGTTTGTCTAGTTCCTAATTTTTGTCATACAGAACTTTAGAACAAACAGCTGAAGCTTATAGCATACATAAATTAAATAAGGAATTTCTTAGTAAACTATATTATACGATATGTAAAAATAAAATGTTTGCAGAAAAGAATAATTAGTATTTAATGATAAACTGCTTGATTCTGCTATAAATATCATCTACATAAAAATGTTATTTAGCCCGCTATAACAGTTATTAAATATTCTTAAGAACCGTCTTAAATTGTAGTTTGAACGGCTTTGTTTGTTTTCTAAAAGTTAATAAATAAAAAACAATGTTCCAGTGGTTTTGCTTTAAGCAAGGCATTTAAACAATATGAAAATTAATTACATAAATTATTGAAATAATGTATTCATTTCTTTATGTCTTTCAAATTAAAATATGTAATTAGAAATATTTATTTCAAAAAACATTTCTCGAGTTTGCATTATTAATTTACCTTTATTATCAAGTGAAACTTAAATAAGCCTTAGTTATCTCAATCGCTTATGCAAAATAATTAGCATAATTTTCTCCGATTTTAGAGTTGTTTACACAATTTGCAGCATACTTTTTAGAGATGATATAACACTTATGGTCTTATGAAAAACAGAAATTTAGGTTTGGTGCAAGATATAACCTGAATGAATGCTTAACGGACTCTAAATAAATTATAAATATAAACTACTACAATATCACACATTTTTATGGAATGTAAAAGAAAAAAAAATATCTTCAGTTGTTACTTCTGGGACTATAATGAGATCCATTTCTAATGCTTTGATGCAGTAAATAAATTTCCATACTAATCAAACAATCTAATTTAAAAGGAAAAACTCTTAATAATTTAAAAGGAAAAACTGTTATATTTGAAATAGAAGTTTTAATAATTTCGTAATAAAACTTTATTTCAATTTATTTTTCATGGAACAAACTAAAAATTATGAATAAAATTCATTACTATTAAACAACACAAACATTTTAAGAAATAAAATATTACAAGAAAACTATTTTAAAATTAAGCATAAGTTTACTAGAAACATTTGACTATAAATAAATGTCAATGTGCTGACAAATGAAATATACACATAATCAGCTGATTCATTCTTGCTTAGCATTTAGTCTTTTACTAACTTGGTAAAGACTTCTGTGTTTCACTATACAATATTCGGACGGACATTTAGGAATTCAATCATAAGAAAATACATGTTTGTCACTCCCTTTAATGTTGTATATATTTTTATCATTACTAAAGTACCAATTTTTATAATTTTAATTTTTAAAATCAAGTGTTAAAATAGTTTTAATTATTAAAAAACGTAAAATAACTTTAAAACAACTTTCTTTTTCAGTGTATTAAATTTGTTCAACAAATTTTATCTGAATAAATTTTATTGTAAATATGTAAAATATTTTCGGAATGTAAGGATGTTTGTTTAGATATTAATTTGTAGAACAAAAAATCTAGATCATATTGTATGAACGAAGAGTTTAATGCATTTTAAATATATATATATACAATCAACTTGTAAACATGTATATTTTACAGAAAGTGCAGATAAAATTTTTGATAGATTACTAGAAGAATATGTTTTTACGCTTATTTAACAAAATCATTAATTCATTTAAAAATATTTTACTAATTGAATTCAATGTTTTTTTGCCATTGAATTTCATTTTTAAAAATAATGGGAAACAATTAAATTTGAAGAAGATTAAGTTTGCTTTGAAAAACTCTACGTCTGATTAGAGTAGAAAAAAAAGTAAAAAAAAAATCAGTTTTATTTACTTCTCTTGCCCTTTTTATAAAAATCCTTAATTAAAAAATGTCTTAGAGTTGAGCTATGGAATATATTAATGAATTTTGTGGATTAATTTTAATTTTAAATATGCGGACATAGTTTTTTAGTAATATAGTTTACTGCTTATAAATATTTTTTAGGTTCTTGTTAAAGCATTGAATCTAGAATTGATATATTTTTCACAGTAAGATAATTTTATATAAATTTCAAGTCTGATAAATGATTCAAAGCTATTATCTATCATGGAAGTTAATTGATTTAGAATGTATATGTTATTTGCATGTCTATTGATAGCACTTTTTAAGAAAATGCTGCTCTTATTTTGGATGCATAACCTGATATTGATATAACTTAAGATGAAAAAGGATGTTAATGTTACAACTTTTGTATAAATTAAAAGAGTCACTTGTTATAAAATGTTTCAGAAGTTGATGAATATTTTTATTTCTCGCTTTATATACAGTTTTACTTACAGTGATAATATTGGAAATTTTCTTAGATCGAAAGAAAGAAAATTGTAAATGAGATAAGGTTGAATAATAATCGGTTGTTCCTTTTTTAAATGTAAATGCTTGAAAATTTTAAAAATATTTTCTTCAAATATTATATTAGTGGTAGAATTATTTACTGGCATCAAAAAGAATTTCCAAGGCTCTTGAGCGACACAATGAAAGAACATTGAAATGACTTTTGGAAGATCAGATAAGACTCTTGATTAAAATGTACATGTCAAAAATTTTAATTTTATTCAACATTGTCTTTCTTGAAAACACGTAATATCTTAAAATTCATCAGCAATAGGAAACATGAATATTAATAATTGTTTCTTCTTTTGGGCTATGTTTTGTTCAAATCAATTAAATTGATAGTTAAGAATTTGGAAGTAATTTTAAATTAACTAGAACTATTAAAATGATCTTGTATAAAGATTTGAATTTCGATACTTTTGAGATATTACCACTAAATCATGTGCACTTTATTAAAAATACTATTCATTTTTTCAATAAAAATTGAAAATTCGCAATGTCAAATATCATGTAAATATATATTGATAAATGAATTAATTTGAAGATATTACCACAGAAAAAAAACATTTTCTTAAATCTATAAATCAATATTATAATCTATTATTTTTAAAAGTACTTTTCCTCAAATTATTAATTTTAGTTTTTTGTAAAGTGTTTCTGAGTACAAAATATTAACAATCAAATTTTTAATTTGTTGCAAAATTCCGCTTTCTCCTTCATAACAAATTCACTCTACCATTTTATCTAAAACGTGGGAAACAACACCTATAATGCCAATATTTTAATCTAATATATGTATTATATAAATATAAGAGCATATTAAATTAAAAGACTCATATTTAATTCAAAATAGGAATGATTTCTTCATTTTATTTTGACAATTTTCTTACACAATTCTTTACATTTTTTCTTTTTATCTAATTCTCTCCATGCTCATGATCATATTATTTATTTATATTGATAGTGCAATGAGTAGAAAAATTTCTTATGCTGTGATATGATTGTATACTTATTTTAAGTATTTTTAATTATGAAGAAAATTAGTATAAAGTGAAAATAAAAGTTTTATACATAATGTTTGTTCAATCTAATGAACCAATGTTGTCTTGCATTCTTAAATTAGATAATATTTATAATTACATTAAAAACTAAGAAAAATAACGTAAGCAAATATTATATAAAATAAAATAAATTGATGTGAGCAACTATGTGAAATAAAACTAGTTTGAAACATTATATTCTGGAAAACACTTGTTTAAGTTTTAAATATGGGAAAATTATAGTTAGAAATTAAAGAAATTAAATTATAGTTAAAAACTACCTGCCAGATTCTTATATTTTGAATGTTGTAAAAAAGTAAATCACTAGGCATTAAGGAAATACCATTGTTAAACTAAGAACTATAAAGAAATAATAATATGCATCATTTAACATTAAAAGTCACTCACTTTCTAATCAGAAAGTGAATACATTACATTTTTATGTTAAAAAATCTGCATTTAAGAAATATATAATACTACAAAAATATTTTTACTCAGTTTAAATATTCAAATAATCGATATCAACTTTATCTATATAATTCATTAGATTTTCTAAGCATAACTAACACATCAAGAATTTAACATTTAAAAAATAATCAAAATGCAAAATCACATGATGATCAACAATTTAAATATTGGAAACCAGTATATTGTTACATAAAACAAACACAAAAATAAGCGAGTTTTATTAAATCAATATCTAAAAGATTTATTGCAAATTTAACAATATATATATATATATATATATATATATATATATATATATATATATATATATATATATATTACACTTTTAAAAGTTAATTTATAAGATAAAATGTTTGCGCAATTATGACAATTTCTGTATAGAAGTAAACAGGTTATTCAAATCACATATTTCATAAAAAAATAACATTTGTTTATAATTATGAATGAATTTTTAATCTTTAATATGTTTGTATACTTAAAATAATTAGTTCTTATTAAGATAGTTAAACCATTTTTGGAAAGTTTTTATTACATACAGCATAAACTCTACTAAAAGAACTTCAAAAAAATACGATTACGTAGTTCAAAATAAAATAAATTGATAAAAAAAAATTGCTCTAAGAGCACATTCTTTCAGATAAGTTTCACGTGGATAAGAATCTTTATTTGCTTTTGCATTATCAAAGTACTAATATGACGAAAAAATGATTACAATGATTGACCTAAAATCATTTTTTTTAAATATTGCTATATCATTCTGCAGACTCTTGTCAGCTTATGGTATTTTAGATCTATCATATTATGTGGACCTCGCCATTAGTCTGCATGTATAATTTTATAAGACAATATTCAGTAAGGTAATTTGATAATGTTAGAATGATTGCTTTTAGTCCCGATAGATTACATTTAGAGATTATTGTTCCATCTTAGTCCCATATTAACATTTCTACAGAGTAGTAAGCGCTTATACCATTCCTAAGTCACATCATGTTTTTCATGATCCCTTGATGAATGATTTTTAGTTGTGAGAATTAATTTTCTATTTTATTTTTTCCTTTAAGAGGACCCTTGCACATTTTTATCATTATTAGCATTCATGTAAAATCTATGAAATTTTACGAAATAAATATTTCTTCTTTGTGATGATTTTTGTCTGAATCGAAAAAAAATGTATAGCCTATTAATACATTAAATCTTATTTGTAACTACTGAATAATTCTTTATAATTATTAGTTAAGTGTTCTATTTTTACTGGTTTATTATATCAATATATTTATTATATTAAAACCAATTTTGTAGTATTTTTTTAAGGAAGTTTCTGGAAATATTACTATTCTTTCATTCATTATTATACACTGCTCTTCCACAAAGCATCATAAATTATCAATTGCAGTGTTAACATTAAAACTATGTTCCAACAAGAAATGAGTTAATTGATTTTAATAATCTTTGTGTCCTTTTGTTCAAGACTTTAATCTCCATCTCTCCTTCTCTTAGCCAAGTACAAAGCTGTGTGCATTTATGTTTCTTTACCGGAAAAATAAAACTGTAAATCTAACTTTTGAGCTGAAGTGTAAAAGTAGACAAAATACTTTATAAAACAAGATAAATCAATTTCTCTAAGCCAAATTTAAATTCTAGAAAAACTTATAGATTGTAAAAGAAACATTTCACTTGTCTTGTAAATGATCTTATAATTGCTTTCTATTAACTGACTTTTTTCAGAACTATGTATAGATCATATTATATTATCATTTAGTTGGCAAAAAACTATATGTATATCATACTTTAGTCTTCTCCCTAAAGCAATACAAAGGAATGTTCTTTGAAGTCATTTTAATTCTTAAAACACCAATCTAAAATACAAACATCAACGTACTTAAAGATACAGCATAGGATGAAAGCATCAGATTATAAAGTAAATTGCGCTGTATAACAAATTAAACTCTATTTTCTTAAAATATTCCATTATCACAGTTCAGATTTTAGCCAAACATATTCTTTAATATTCTGCCGACAAGCGAGAAAGCTCTTTTCTTCATTTTGTAATGCCGTAGATTACATGAGGAGTAGAATTTTTGTTTTTCTTCAGCTTAGGAATTTTAGTGAAAATCCTTTCCTCCCCTCTACTGGAAAGATTTATGGCAAGAACGTGCAGTAGATGGCGCAGCTAAGCGTGTGAAGAAGATGACTCTGAATGATATAATGGGAGAACCGTTTTACAAGAACCTGAATGAAGTAACATTTTTCAAAGTATCTTTGCACCACGCCTACAGTGATGTAAGTTTACACTCCGCGTATTTTTATTTTTTCCTAACTTAGATCTCCGTTTCGGTATATTTTTAAAACTATTTTACACACTTTGAAAGCGCTTAGGAAATTTTTATTTTACTCTTAAAATGTTTATCGTAATTGCAAACAGAAATTTGCTTTAACTCTTACAGTTTTTATTTCTTTTTCAAATAAGTAGAGGAAATTAAACAAGAAAATTATAATTTTATCGTGCATTTTAACATAAAAGCCCGTTAAAAAAGGATCTACAGACATTTTTTTTCTTTAAAAGAAAGCAATTTTCCTTTTTAATATCTATAAGAAGCTTCGAAAGCACTTTTGTGAAAATTTGTTGTGCTAGCTAGGGTATTTTAAATAGGACAAGTATAAAAGGAATTTATCATGGAGCTGGTAAGATTTTTGCATTTTGAGGAGGCTATTATTTTATCAATTTTTAAATTTTTTTAGAGAGTATTCGGTCGAGCGAATTTTTAAATCTAATGCAATAATCTAAGAATAGGAAATTATTATTTTATTTACTTCAAAGTAGCTATATATATATATATATATATATATATATATATATATATATATATAC
>JAPDSC010108055.1:309439-331035 GCA_026290005.1 Latrodectus geometricus
TTTATTAATATGATTTTATTGCCAATATTTGTGATTCAATAAGTTTTAGAGTTAAGAGCAGAGTAAATACAATATCACAAATACGGGTTATAAAAAGTGCCATAAGCTATCCTTTACATATTTCCTTCACAGAGATTTGTCACCCTTCAAAAGCATTTTACACAAAATAATGCATCTTTTAATTATATCTTAAAACTTTTTAGTTATTCATTTTTGACCAAAAAGTTTCTATTTAAACGCAAAATATAATTGATTTATAAAAACTGTACCATTGTAAAAGCTATTTGAAAGTATAAAATCTGAATTTTTCAATTTAAATCGAGTTTCTTCTATTCAAATCCCACAGATCTTCCCTTTGATTAGTATTTACCGAGAACCTCATCTTTGAACGGATCAATTGTTTCTAAAGGAAAAAAAAATCAATTTTCCGACAATCTCAAGAAAAAAATTAAAAAGAACAAACAAAATCTATGTGGTTAAGCAATACAGAATTAAATATGATACTTCAGTACACTTTAGGGTTTTTCTTTCTATTAAAAAAACTAAACCCAGTTTTAAATTAAAAGAAAGCCATGGTATTTTCCTCAATTTTAAATGAAGCCTTGTCTTCAGCAATAAATTCAAATTTATACTGAAAAAAATATTTGACTCTAGAAAGGCTATGAATCCTTTTGATTTTTTTGACATCTTTCTTTCATTTAAATTACTTTAACATGACAGATTGTCTTATTTTTATAGTTTATTTTCCTTAATATATTCTTTTTAGGTAATAAGTTAGGGAATAAGTAGCAGAAATGCGTCTATTTAATATAAGCTTTTTAAGGAGAATTCAAACTAGAAAGTGCATCTCTTAAAAGATACCTTTAAGAAAATTAATATAAATTACTTCAAATATACTGCTAGATGATGTATGGACACATTTGAAAGATTCTTATACTATCATATTCAGTAAATTTTATTTGTATACATTTTCAATTCTTTATGGTAATTGTGTGTAAGAATAATGTTTTCAGTATAATTCCTCACTGTATTCACTTTCGCAAACTTTCTGTTTTTTTTTTTATTTCTTATGGCGGGCAACCTTGAGCAAGTAAGTACATTAGCCCATTTGCCGCAACAAGTCCAGAAACTGCTACTCATTTTATCGTTACCCAGTGGGTACCTGTGAGCCAAGTCACGGAGGTACGAGTAGCATCGCCCACGCCACATCACCACAAACCCGTTTATAGGGCGGGCCACATTAATACATCATCTGAGGAAAGGACAAGAAACACAGAGAGAGAGAAATCAAAGTACATCCATACCCGAGCCGGAATTCGAACCCAGGTCCTCCCCATCCGTAGTCAGTTACGCTAACCACTAGACAGGTTAGGCGGCATATTGCAACAAATATATACTATAACAAAATTATGTTGATTAATAATTGAATACTACTTTTTAGCTGATATAGTTGGTGTTTTTAGCTTTTATTTTCTTTGTCATTTCTATATAAAATGGAAGTATCTTTTTAAATATAATTTTAGTGGAACAATGAAAATATTTCTTACTAGAATTGATTTTACACAAGGGACATTATTTTTTAAAAAACTAAGAATTTAATTAACTGAAATTTATAACTTATTTGCAAACTTTGTTAAAAGAACAATATTTAAATCTTTATAAAACAGGTATTATTAAATTGCTGCAAAATAAAATTAAAGGGAATTTCAAATTAAAAATTAATGCGTCATTTTTAATTTTAAAGTAGATTCAAAAACAGATTTAAAACTTTAATTTCTTTTTTAAATATGAAATAATCACTTTCACTTTACTTTTGAAAGTTTATAAGCATTCTTGATGATGTAAATAATGGAATTATGTTACCACCCACAATGCGAGCAAGCAATCAGCTACTAAACAAGATGGCATTTATTTTTGAAAATATGTTAGATCGTGGTTATTGCTGCTAAATTGGCTGATTATCAAGAATTAAGTGATTTTGAATGTGGAGTTATAGTTGATCTATTTGAGATCTCAAATTTTTTAATGAGCTCGCAAACAGTTTGAGAAGAACTTTGAGCTTTAGCTTACGACACTTCAAGTGAGTATCCTTAATAAAACATCGAATTTCTAAGCAACACTGAGACAAGAAAAAGAATTTGATAAAACAGAATAATGTTCAAAAGATGAATTTTCTTAAACGAGTTAGCGTTCATTATTTGAATTGCTAGAATTTCTCATCATCAAAATCAAGAATTTATACAGCCTGCCAATTGTGCTGCGAATTATCATTGGTACTAAATTTAAAAGATATACACATGTCTTATATTTTATCTGACACTTGAGAGTAAATGTCACTGAAGTGTTCTTAGGGATATATTTCATATATAATTTAAAAAAAAAAAAAAAAAAAAAAAAAACCTCGAGTGGAAATAACATTGTTGAATATTTTTCAAATTAACTATACATCTTCCTAATTTTATTAAATGTCTGTAGCTCTGAATGACAAAACAATTGCAAAAACCAATGATTTTATTCATGTTCATCTGCATGAAATGTTAACCATCAGTAACCATATCATAGTTTAAACTTAATCATTTAAACTGAATAATTAATCATATATCTCATTACAAATATTTCAATATATCATTAAGAAATTTAGCACTTGTATCATGATCGTTTATTAAAATTGATAGTTGATCCTGAACAAGTTTTCTTTTCATAAGTAATTTGCAAATTGTTAGCTATAAATTGCATGGATAAAAAATGACGGGGTAAAATCAATTCTTCCTCAAACTGAGAAATGTAGTGACTCTTTTCTTACTCAATATATATTCCTCCTCTAACATATATATATATATATATATATATATATATATATACTTTTAATGTGGGAAATGTGTATTTAGCTTTCTTAGTGGAAACCTACGAATTGAGAAAATTATTAATATTTGCATAGCTTTGTTCACAAAATGTTTTTTACACAGCGAGATAATCTCTCACACTTGCATCAGCTGAAAACAAATTGAATTTTTGCATGTGAAGATTTTCAAAATTCCCTTGAGCTAAACACAATTAAGTAATGAAGTAAATACTGTTTTTTTATTCGTCCACCAACACAGTTTTGATAAGCAGAATATTGAGATGAGAAAACACGTGACTTCTGTTAGCGAACACAATTCTTCCTCAAAAGTAGATAAAAATATCAAACATAATTTTTTTTAAATTATGTTATGGCAACTCAGTAAGAAACTATGGATCCAACTTTAAATGCATTTTTCTTCTTCCCCAACGGTTATGCTTCATAGACAATTTTTAAATGTTGTGCAGAACTAAGCGTTACTATTATTGTGCATAGTGGCTTCAGTAACGATACAATATGTTCAAATCAGCATTAACTAAAAATATATTTACAGATTAAAAGTTACTTACAAACGTTGTTATCAAAATTTCAAAAAGAAACTGAATGTCTTACGCTTTCTAGAAAAAAAAATAGCTTGATATAAGTTTTTCCATTCCATCAAGTTATTCTGAATTCCCTCCCTTACGAAAATGCAAGTTAACAATTTTTTATTTATGTATAGATTATACCTGTTTTGTGAAAATCACCGAGCATGATATTTTAAGAAATTTTAATGTATTTATATATTTTAAACATATTTTTTATAAATAAAATAGTAAAAATATATGCTTTTGATAAGAATTGGAAAAATTAAACTATAAATCATTGCGTTTCTAATAATGCGAATAATTTGATTTTCACTTCATGCTCTACTGTTGATTTGTAATGTAATGGCTCATTTGAATGTTCATGAAAGTTTGACATAAAATTTGAACTATATATATTTTTTTTGTGTTTAAATTCTACAATTATTAATTAATGTTACAAAGAAACACACATACACACACAGATTATCCTCAATTTTTGTGTACTAGAAATAAGTGCAGAAGTATCATGAGATAATTACAAATACTTTTCAGTAAATATGTCTGTCAAATATTAGGTTGGGGAAAAAGTAATCTATTATTTTTTCGGTAGACGTCTGTAGTGATCGATATCTCATGAGGTATATCTCAAAGGTGACATTGGACACTAAAATATCCTCTTGCGGTTTTTTGTTTGATTAATTCAGTTGTGAAAATTGTGAAAGGTGTTTATCGTCCTATATAAGACTGTAACAACCAGTTACGTACAATTTTTGTTTCGTCGATTCCGTTCAGGTATTTTTGAAGTTAGAGATGCACCTCGCATGTTGATACAGCATTGTCGAAAATGTTTATAAAATATCAAAAATGATCGAAGTTAACCGCATGTCAGCAGTCGTAACGCGCAAGACCTAAAAATCTACATGAAAGCTGTTTTAAACATTTTTACAAAGTGAATCCAAAAGAAGTTACATAAAGTTCACGTAAAAATAATGGATTTCTTTTTCCCCAACCTAATATTACATTACAAAAAAGATGTTTTAGAATTAGTTTTAATAATCTTGGAGATATTTAATTAGAGTTATATGAAATTACTTTTCATTGTTGAAATCATTCTCTGAATATCTTTTATGAAATACGTCGGAAATATTCCTAAAAAAAAAATCGTTAATTTTTGGCATCTACTAGGTTATTTTAAAGAATTGGTATACAAATATCGAAAATTAATCTTTGGATCATTGGTGTGAGAAAAGAGAGTTTAACTTTGAAACACACACACACACACACATTAAACTATTAACTTTGAGGTTATTTACAAATCAGATGATACATTAAAATATATTAGATAAATATATAAATATTGTTCTTACAACTTATTTCAATTTATTGCTATTGATTCTAAAGTATTATGCATGCTTACAATGTTAATATAGAATGTACAAGATATTTGATGTAATTTTAATAATGTTAGAAAATAGTGTATGAATATTCTTTTAACAATTTCTCTTATAGAATATTTAACACTGATTCATTTTAAAGTTTTTGTTTAGCAAAATCTAAAACAGTAATTTCTTATTAATTTTTTAAAATTAATTGAAAACATTTATTTAGTTTTGAATTAATTTTGATACAATGAACAATTTAAATTGAACTATATTTCTAAGCGTCATTATTTTGAAATGCAAAATTACTTAAGGGGCAGCCTTATTTTGATAACCTGATTCATGAGTACTTAATCTATTTATATTAAATTATTCTTGCTATGTGCTTTTGTTATTTTCAGAGCTACTTTGCTCTGTAGCTATAAAGAAAGAAAAAATATAAGCATGACATTAAAAGCCTTGTAATGAAAACCATTTTAGTGAAAAAATAACTTAAATACAATTTCAGATTTAAAAATAAGAGATGCTATTTAAAATATTTCTTAACGTATGTGTATTAGTATAAGTTTTATTATATTAGTATAGTATTTAATTGTGCATTCAATCATTTGAAAATTAATAAAAATTATTTTTTCAAAAACAACAAATATCCGTAAAAATACCTCACTCAATATTTTACAAATGATATATATGAAGTTAAAGTACACAGCTTTGACTTTGAAATACATAATTATAAATATAAATAATATGATAAAAGTTAGTATAATTTCCATTAATTCAGCACGTATGCTTGTTAATTAATCCTCAAAATTTATTCTTAAGGAAGCAGGAAATCTTATATTTTCAAACATTAATTTCAAATTTAAATAATTATAGACTGGAATTTCTGTTAGGTTTTCACAATCGGATCATTTAAAATATTTTACAAATTAGTCTTTCTCATTAGTAAGCGTAATATACCTAAAAAGGGATAGAAAAAAAACTTTCATTAATAAAAATATATAATGTCACTTTTAGTAAATCTGTATGTCAGAGTATTAAATAATAAAATTTGTCTACAATTTTAAGCAAATTATAAATGTTAGAAGTACATCAGCTGCTATTTTTTCTATTTTATTTTCCTACCTAAGGTAACGTTATCAATCACAATTAAATCCTGCAATTTAAAGAACATGAACTCTCATATTAACTTACTTCATCATTAGAAACTTAGTGCTTTTTTTTTTGTTTTTACTTTTTCCTTCATTTCTAGAACCATCTGGTTGGGGACGAGTGAGTCTTTACTCGAAAACCTTTTTAAAAAGACTGGAAAAAAGTACCTTTATAAATCTAGATAGCGAAAAATCCTGAAAAACCCTGCAAATGTAAAGCTCCCTATTGTCTTTTGTGACGATAGCAATGCTGACAGATAGTCTTGGTCCCCTTTGGGATTCCCCCTTCTGTCGCTTGGAACTCTCCTTTCAGTGTATTGGATCATTTCACTCCCGATTTCAAAATAGACTTAAGAGATTTATAACTCTTTGGTTTTTTTGGACTTTGACAAATATCCCTTGAACAGCAGGAAGACGTGTTGAAATTGCTTTTTATTATTATTATTAGTTTCACTCGGTGAATAAGTCTTCGGCGATAGTCTCTTGTGCATTTTTGTTAGTACATCAAATTTATTTGACTTACGATAGTAACAAATGATCTGGGTCTGAAAAAACGAAATTATTTACATTTGCACAATGATGGTCGCTGGTGCATCCGTGAGAATGAATTATAGCCATTGCCAAGTGTTTTCTTTTTTCAAGAATTTATTGGTACTCTTATTTTAGAAATAAAATGCCAAAAAATAAAAAAGCAATATTTTATTTACTAACATCAAGAGGACAGTGAAAAAATATACAATGATTTAACTAGTGAAAAATCCCTTAATCAAATTGATGAAAATATTTCTGTTAAATTTTGTAATAATACTTAACTGTATCTATCTATCTATGTATATATATATATATATATATATATATATATATATATATATATATATTACTACATATATATAAAATAAAAAAATATTTTTAATAAAAGTTGTCATACAATATTTCCGTTTCCCAATTGAATATCATTTCCTTTATACTTACAATCTGCCTGCCCTTATTTTGTAAAATCAGTTTTGTAAGTTTCAAATTCAAATCGGTTCTGCATGTTTTACTCTATTTTTTTTTTAAATTAGACTGTAATATTATGTTTACTTTTGATCTGTTCTTTCGATATTTTCTTCGACACGACGTTTCAGTCATTCAGAAATTATAAGGACATCATTTCTAATACCATCCTTTGTAGTTTGTTGAATAACTATTTCCCAGAAATATGGATTTTGAGAAGTGTCCTAATTCCGCAGTTACTCAGATCATTTGATCCTTACTGGATTTCTTACTTTGGAGATTCGTCAAGGGCATCGTTTACAAAAAGAAAGTATTGAATGTTGATTACAAAAAGGAAAAGACTTCAACCTCAATAACCTATGTGATTGCCGACATGCTTGCCTGTACCTGGCATGGAATTAACATCAAGCTTAATATTGTCCGTGCATGGAACGGTGTATATGTGAAAGTTCATTTACAAGTACCATACAACTTTTTGACATTATTTAATTTTTTATGTTATAAATTTAAATTTATCTTTATTATTTTAAGACTTATACAACATCGAAATATACCCAACTTATTAAAGACTTCCTGCACATACATACATATTTATGTATATATATATAAATATATCACTTGATAAAATTGAACTGCAGATTTTAATTTCCCAGCTTCTGTAAACATTTATAAAATTTACATGGTTGTTGTTTATTCTAAAAAAATGTCTCCAGTATGGTCAAAATGATGCAAAGTAAAGGTAAAATTTTGTGTGTTCATAAAAATAAAATATTGTATGTGCTTGTGTGATCTGATGTGAAGATACCACTTTTAATTTTGTTGTTTTATTTGTACTATTTTAGTTCAAATTATCAAACAAGAAAGCAATTTGTTTTGGATTGGTTTGAATGAAACACAATGCACATGTTTATTGAAACTGTACTTTAAAATTGATAAATTTTATAAAGCCTTAATGAAAGCAAAAATTATGGTTACGTTTTTTTTTTTTTTTTTTTTTAAATTGAGTTAAACGTTTCTTACAGAAAGTTATTTGCTTGAAAAAAAAATGCGTGTTTATTCATAAGAGGAGTCGAAGGTCTTGAAAGCGGATATGCATAAATCTTCTCATAGGAAAGGGTCAAAAATGATTACTCAAAAATGATTAAATGCAGAAACTTTTATTTTAATTTACATTCTCCTTAGGAAAAATTAGTGCTAAACAAATCCTACTTAAGAAAGTAGGTTATTATTCAACCAATTCAAGGTTCTAAAATTATTACAGAAATATTAACTAAATTTATTATACGTATGGATTTCTACATGAAAAATAACTTAAGACATCTTATACTCGAAGCTAGAAAACTTGAAAAGTTAGCATTATTAAATCGTAGTTTTTATTGTTATTGTTGTGAATCATACTTGTACCGAAAGAAACATGGAGGGCTTTATATATTTAAAAACTATTTATAGGTCTGACAAAAAAAAAGAAAATATTGAAAATATAAACCCTTTAGATTCACATCATTTTAGATGCTCTAATGCTAGTTGGTGACAGCAATGATGAAATTTTATCCAAATTTTTGTATAAAAAAATACTGTCATTTAATATACGTGATAAAAAACCAATTTTGAGTACTATTATGTTCAATCTTTAGATAAATTGTAAAGATTTTAATACTATTTAAGATTCTGTTCAATAACTAGTAAAAGCAAAGTAACTGATAAACCAATCAACTAAAATGAAGTTGATAATTTCCAAATAGGTTTATTTTTAATTTGATTTTATATGGGTCCATTCATATTTTAACATTCTTCGAAGTTGCAATTTTAATAATTATTATAAGCAGAAAAGTAGAAGTTAATAATTTGTATCGCATATAATACAATTTATTCTATGAGATGCACATAATATCAAGAAGACTACAGGAGAAAAATATATTCTTGAATTCAAAATTCAGTAAGCAAAATTATATTATTTTATTGGACATTAGGGTATAATGTCTTTCTTTCTATAATAGAAATTTGAAATGATGGGCTATCCAAAAACTGCATAATTTTTGTCAGAAGATATTTCCGATTGCTAAATCCGAAAGAAACATATCGTCCGCTATTGAGAGCTACTCTTTGACTGAAAAACTGTCGCAGCTCAATATACACAAAGTCAATCATTAAATTGTATAAAAATCTTGGATTGTTGTTCTTTGTAATGTATCTGATGTGTTGTGTTTATAATTAATCACGCTTTCAACAAGCAAAACTTCACCTGACATAAAAGTCAGGATAACGAACAATGTATTTGGAATTTGCAATATTTTCATGAGTAATCTAATAGAATTAAAACAGTATAAATTCTTCTATTCAGTATAATATCTTCAAGCAGTATAAATTCATTCATCTAAATAAATTAGTTTTAGAATCTAACACAAATTAATGTAAATGCGACAACAATAAAATAAATGTAGGATAATTTTTCTCTTCTCCTCAGTTCTTGTATCCAAACTGTTCATTGTACTGCTATTAGACTTTTGTTAAATTTTTGTAATACAGTTATAAGTTCACAATAGCTCTACGTTTATAATAAAATGAATTTGTTTATATTCATTTAAAAAATTTAAAATAATATATTTTATTCTTATGATCCCATTTTTTAATATAGTCTATTTAACATTATTTTCAATTGTTTTTTTTATATTAACCATTTTTCGTATAGCAGAGGTTGCTTCTAAATACAGAAACAGTACATTTTCATATAAATTATTTGTTCAGTTATTAATTTTACCATTCTGATTTTTTGACGAAAATTTATTACTCATTTCTTAAATTACATTTTTCAAAATAAGTGTTAAATCTCAAGTCTGTTAAACATGTACAAAATAAATTAATGAACTTTGGAAACATAACAATTATATTCAACACAGAAAAAGGACTGAAATATATAATGCAAATTGACACTAATTTATTCACAAATGAAACTGAATTTTTACCAGAGTTGGAGAAGGAAATATATATTAAAAGAGGGGCAAGATAGGAATGATTTTACTTTTTGAATTTATTTTATGTCAAACTGAAATTCTTTCGACAATAAATTCTAAATTTTTCAGGAAAACTTAATCTTTTTAGGACATAGCAATGAAATCTAGTACATTAAACTATACTAACGTTAGTTATTTTCTAACCAAAAAAAAAGAAATGAACAAAAAATTATGTTTGCAATTTTACTAATGATTTTCTTATACTATTTTGTTTTAATAATTTCACTTATCAAAAAATATCACCAACATGATTTTAATTTCTTTATATATTTTTCTGATGAGAAAATTTTCAAATACTGAATATTTATCAGTTTTTATTATTAATGAAATTTATTGTACCTTTAGGTGGCCAAGCGGTAATTTTATTTATTTAAACAGTAGATTTTACAGTTTTTTTAAACGTCAAGTATATTACTTGACTTATAATTTTTAATTTTAAAATAAATGCCAAGAATTATTTTCAGAAAAAAAAATGTATGTTTTCTTATTCTATTTTATCGGCAGACATCGATCAAGTCCTTTACTGATATAGATCCTTTACTGTATATACTTTTTTTTATCAAGCTACCGTCTTTTAAATATTTATTTACAAAATCACTTTCCAATATCTTTACTTTTAAATATGATTGAAAAATCAGAAAATATACTACATGTAACTCTATTCATATTTTGTGACTTCAGCTTACTCAGGTTTAAATACGTTAATAACATGCTCAAGTTAAATATTAATTTTACTTTATAATAATTAGAATTAACAGATATTTTATTTATTAAAATCATCGTATATATATTATTCCAGTTATTTTAGATTATTATTATTTATATAGTTATTTTTAATTCTTTGTAAATTAATTTGCTTAGTAATAATTTTTGAAAGGAGCAATGTTTCAGATGGAATTATTCTTTGTAAAGTGTAATTTTGTATATTTTTTTTGTTGCTCTCTAAAGAAAATCTTTAATTAAAATTCTTAATTTTTATAAAAAAATGCACTTTCTATTAGCTAATTTTACTCTTTATTCATGTAACAAAATGAAGGCAAGTATGAACCAGTAAACCCTACGTAATTATGATGGGTGAGAAATCCGCCTTTTGCATACTACCTGAGAAGGAAAGGGACGACAAAATTGCATAAAATAAGCTTATTTTATACTTGAATAGCTCCAATCCAAGTATCAATTACTGATTTAAGCAAAGTATATTTGTCAATGAACGAGTAAAATATATGTTTTACTTGTATTTTATCATATCAAGTATTCAGATACTGAACTATATATTTTTATTCTTTTATTTTTTTCTGTAATTGATTTCTTCTAATTGCTCCTGACCATATATATATATATATATATATATATATATATATATATATATATATATTTACTGATTTAACAAATATCTCGGAAAATAATAATTTGATGACTACAAAAAGTAGTTCATTCTCGTATATTTTTATTCCTATATTTTTTTCCTACATTTATATTCAATTGATTTATATTGAGGTATGGAATATTGATATAATTAAGTACATTGTATGGCAATGAATTAGAACCTCATGAACGTATAACAGAAATATATGTACACTACAGGATTGACACAGTTCACCGAGATATACAAATTAAACAGTAAATATCAATACTTGAGATATAAGCAATCAAGATATCAGCTATATCAACAATAATTGTGTTACTCTATCGATCAGAATTGCCTTGCAAATTGTTTTTCTTTTCCATTTTAAATATTCACCATTGAGAATGAAAGGGCGTCTAAAAATGGGGCATTTCTACCATATTAACGAGTACACAAGGAGTGTGATGATCAAAATAGGATTAACAGTTTGATTGATACATTGTATTGAAGGAGACAGAAATACACCCATCCGTTCATTTAACCCCAGCTATGGCAAAGATAGTTTGAAAAAAATCGGCCATTTTACAGAAAAGGTGATAATGCCAGTTGATGTTGTTGTTGAACCAGCATACTTTTTTGTACCTAGTCATGAGTTTGGTTTCAAAAGATGTTGTCAACACGCATGAACTGAAGCATCCACAGACCATTTTGAGCAATATTTTGAGGAAAAATGAAGCATAATTTTTATATTCCTATATCGAGCACACTTCTTTTATGAGCATCTCAGGGCTTACACTCTTGAAGTCCGTTATGTAGGTTGACAGTGAATCAAAACAATAAACATCTTTGATTTACACTCTTATTTAAACAATGACAACTGACTTGTAAGAAATGGCGGTTATCTCAAAACAGGTCCGATCCAGATGCAAACCTAAGGCATCTAACTGAGTGACAGAAATCTTAGTGTTTATGACTTAAGGAGCCATTACTTTTGACTCCAGATCATCACTAGTCATCAATTTTAAAATTCTGGTGGCCCAAAAAATTTTGGTAATGTGCTTCATCCAATATTGCTGCATTTTCTGAAAAGGAATGGCAAATGTCATTGATCAACAGGATAACGCCAGTCCTCAGACATAAACTTTCTCTCAAACTGCTCTTTAAAGTTTAGATCAAACTATTCTTTAAATAATTCAGATTATTCTCTGCTTACATTTTCAAAGATATCTCACAAATGAAAAATATTTAAGACATGATAAGACTTTGTTCGCACAAGTGCTACAGTCTTGTTTGAAAGCAGAGTTTGTGTATTAGTATAATGCATAATTTTTATTCTAAAATTTAAAAAGTATATAAATTTTATTTATAGAATTTTTGCAAATGAAATACTTGTAAAATAATTCCAAAAAGAACAAGAAGTCTTTATATGTACAAAATCAAAATGTTTTAAATAAATATAGATTTACCATAACAAGGCATAAAAATATAATATTAGAAGTTAATTTGAAAATCAAATATATAAATATATACATTCTGTAAAAGTGAAAAATTTTATATATCAATTAATTTTTGATAATACAATTTAGAACCAAAAAAAGTAGTAAGTTAAATGTTACTGCAGCAAAAAAAAAAAAAAAAAAAAAAAAAAAAACATAAAAATGCAAAAAATGAAAAGTATACAAAAAATTTATGTATTATACTTATACCAATTGCTTGAGAGTGAATGGACAGTTATCCCTCAAGAATCCTTCAACACTCTTTAAATTTAAACTAAGATACAAATTTTTATAAAATGAATTGCTATCAAATATGTAGTAATACATATTACATTTTATATTATACGATTACACATATAACTTTTTATAACAACATTATTCTAAATGTATCTTCTAATAATTATTTATTTCTAAAAAAACACTTTTTATTATTTGTTATTGTGATTTTCTTTTAGCCATTTTTTGTTACCTCCTGCATATGCGTTCTACATGTTAAATTTTCACTGTCATATAATGCATATGTTTTTGCTTTTACAATGACCTCTCACCTCTGAGTAAAAATGCATCATTTTCACTAATATAAGAGGAATTAAACATTTTCCTTGAATAAATTAAATGATCTAGAACAAATATTTTTCAAAAATTGCAGCAAAGAAAAAAGTATTATTATTTCTATTATAATTAATTTTATATTTTGTATGAGAATATATTTTAAAACCACATATTCAATATCCTGATCTTTTACTAAGAAAGTGCTTTGGAGAGATAAAAATACTATTTTGTCCTTCAGCAGTATAAAATAGGGAAAAAATTTAATCATGCAAAGTTTAAACTTTTTTTCTAATTCTGAAGTATAGTATTACCATCAAAAAAAGCTATAATATTTTTAGCATAATATTTTTGTTTCCTGCAAGAGTTTTTATAATTAATTTTTTACAATACTTTTAAACAAAACCTCATCTACGTTGATAACAAAAAAATCTATTTAATAATGTTCAGATTTTACCCTAATTACCCTGTTCTCTATCATTAAATGCTTGGCTAAAACATATTTCTTTCTATTGTAATAAACTGAAAAATTATTTCCCATATTTGTTTTAATATTTTATTCAAATTTTATGTATCTACCTCTGTGATCGAGACTCTACTTATATGTACACTATAGTAGCAAAATATCTTTGTCATTTCGCCTAAAGCAACAAAATAAGACTTAGAATGGGAAAAAAAAAATATTATTCAGAAGAGCAGTTTCTTAAATGGATTTTGTAAAACATAATAAGTTCTTTTTCATAATGGAGTTAATACTTTGTTAAATGGGCTTTATTCTTATCGATTTTAAAAGTGTCGAATTAACATCAATTTTACCCAGCTCATTTACATTCTCCGTTATTTTCCTTCTTCTATTCATTTCGTTCCTTGCAAAAACTTTAACAATGATGAAATTATTAAAAAATATTTTCTTTTACATCAACGGGATAATTATTTCTTACTTAATGAGTGGAATTTTCCTTTGTTTCAACTTTCTCTTTGTTTCAAATGAGCACCACATGGTAATACAGTAGATTTCTAAAGATCGCCTGGAGGATATTAGTTTTAATTTTTGAGAACATATTTCATGACAGAATCATCTTTACTTAAAATCTTAACTGTTAAAATGTATTGTAAAAGTATTTTCTTTGTAAAAGTAAATCCTTAACTATCATAATTACTGACACGCAGTTTGATTATTTCGATAACTGTTTCAGATAATTTAGTAATAAAATTTTCTGTAAAATATTTTGAAAATCAACAATTCAAAAGTTAATGGCTAAATATCAATTCATTACAGGTTTATCTGATAGTGGTAGGTGAATAAGTGGTTTTGGCTACATTTTTCAATTTGAAAGGAAATGAATGGTTTTCCGTTTACACTGAGGGCTTCTGAATAATTGATATTTTTTAAACATATTTCCCAATAACTTGGTAAATATTCTGGTACATACTGAAGAGCAATATTTTAAGGAATTTGTGGAACATGTCCCTGTATTACTATATGTTGACAATGTATCAATACAGTCAAAAGTTAAGCTTTCTTACTGTGGAAATTTATTTGATAACTTTATCACAAATACATTCAATGTTTAATGTTGGTTAGAATGATTACATTAATATACTTATTTTTTTAATATTTTACATACCTAATTTTCCACATTTATATTCATCTATATTTTTAAGTGACTTTTTAATTATAAATGATAAATTTTCTTATCCAACTTTTATTATTTTTTATTACATTATTATTTTTTATAACAATTTTTTACATTTATTATTTTTTACTATAAATAATATATTTTCTTATCAAATAAGAACATGTAAGAATTTCTAAGTACTGAATATAAGAATGTATAACTGATGTATTTAATAATGCTTAAAGTATTCTAAAAATATAAGTTGATAAGAAAGTTCTTGCTGGTTTGAATGACCCAAAAGAACAGGATCTACAGAAAGTGTAGGTCATTATTAGTCCTCGACGAAGAAATCACCATAGACATCCAGCATCTTCTGCCTGCGTGTATCCTCTTGCGATAAATTTAGAGGGTTTTAGATGCAAAGAAATCCGTGAGTGCTTTATTGGTGAAGAATTTTCCCCGAAGATGAATCTCCAGGAAATGGAAGAGGTTAAAATCTAATAGTACAAAGTCACATGAGTAAGAAGAAAGGCAAAATGTCTCCCAACCAAGTCGCAGCATCGTATTTTTAGACACCCGGACGACATGCCGTGAAACGTTATCGATCAAGAATAGTACACACTTGCGATTAGCCCGTGATGACTCCTTCTGTTGTACACATTTCAAATAGTGCAAATATAGTGATCGTTTGGCCCATTGGTTGCAGTTCATAACGAACCACTTGATTACTAGTCCACCAAACACAAAGCATAATCCTAAGTGTGTGAATAGGTGATCTTGCGCTGTGCGGTACAATATCCTGAGTTGATACTGCAGTGGTATCATTCACAGCACAATCACCATACGTGTGATATATTCGGTGACTTGATGCAATAGCTTATAAGTCATCATTTATGTGGTAAAGTAAACAACACCGAACGAGATTCTTCAGAACATCATTTTTCTTTGCTTCTGTACGAGTTACGATTGATAAATGTATGCGGTGGACTTGCTTTTATAAAGACTGATATTCCTACTCTCGACTGAACGGTGTCTCAAAACAATTGTACACTAGTTTACATACGTATTCTCACTTCATTCTATGGCAACACTAAAACGACTAGAAATTTCTTCTTTAACTTATACTTACATTAGTTTACAATTTAAGTTATAATATCATGCATTGATTATATTCTACTTTCACAGCAAAATTTGATATACTACAAAACTCGTTACATTACGAAAGAAAATAAATATCTTAATGCCTTTATTGTGCTTATACTAATTAAAAGGAATAAAACTAAATTTGAAGATAGCTTAGAATAGATATTAAATAAAGTTTCGTTAACATTGCTATGATTAGAAATGAAATGAAATGGTGTGTCATATGTTGGTAATTTTTTCCATGAAGTACCAACACACTATATTGAATAATATCATCCAATTTAATTTAAAACAGTGCTATAAAAATTTTGTGTGAAACTCATCACAAGATTTTCTTAGTATTTGAAAGCTTCAGATATCTAATTGGTTTGGACAACCCATAAAAAGCCTTTTGATCTAGAAAAAAATTAACAATGACAAAAGGTACGACTTCTGTTACCCTTTCTCTAAAAGTTTTTTTTTTTTTTTTTTTTTTTTTTTTTTTTTTTTTTTTAAGAAATACATTAATAGTATACTGCGGGTATGTGTAACCACCACACACTTGTAGATAATAATCTACATTATTGATCATATGTTAACGAAAAAGTATTAAGCAGTTAAATATTAAGAACACTGGGTGCATAATCTTTATGAACAAAATTCACTGTCTATAATAATATATACTTAAATACTCTCAGTAACATCACTGTTTGGCCCAAAATGATACTAATAAATTCAAATTGCAACAATTTTTTCTTTTTGTTTCAGACATGGATGCATCCATGTCTGAAACAGACAAGGATGCATCAATTTTTCAATGTTTAACCTTAATAGAACTTAAAATGATGTTGTGAATTAAAATTGTATTTAAGTTAAATATACAAATAACGTTTGAAGCATTATGTAGCTTAAAACGAAGATATAAGACAAATGTATTTTTTTATGCTGCACTAACATTTTACTTACTACTTTTCTTGGTTCTCCTTTGTATTATCACAAATTAATTAATATATAAATTTTTTTACTTTTACAGAATGTATATATTTATATATTTGATTTTTAAATTAACTTCTAATATTATATATTTATGCCTTGGTATGGTGCATCGATTATTATTTAAAACACTTTGATTTTGTGCTTATAAAGACTTCTTGTTCTTTTTAGAATTGTTTAAAAAGTATTTCATTTGCAACAATTCTATAAATAAAAAATATATACTTTTTAAATTTTAGAATAAAAATTATGTATTATACTAATATACAAATTGAATAACTTCGATTTATTTCATTTAAGGGAAAGTTACTTTTTCTCGAAAGTCTAATCTTTAAAATAAGTATCAAAATAATTAATATTATAATCTGAACTTTATAAGTTCTACAAATTAAAAACTGTCATAGAAAAAATGAATGTTCTAAAATATAAAATACATATGTAGCACTGACATATGTATATACTATAATATAAGTAATATCTGAATAGTTTAATCACTAATATAAACAAAAATTGCAAGAAATTTTGCATTTCAGTATAACCATTTTGACTATTTGAATGTAGAACATTTTAATCAATTCGTTTTGTAATAAGTTCATATATGAAATTAATAATATGAAAATATATATTTGTTATTTATTTCATCTAGTAATAGAGAACGCGTCACTGATTTCTTAGTCAAGAACTAGATTTTAATACTCGTTAGATAGTTTGACAAAGACGAATTTATTAATATTATAGCAGTATTCTTATAGTAAATGCTGTGATTTTTTTATGAAATAATAAGTAATTTATATTTGAAATTAGGAAACTCAGCAGAAAATCAAGTATAATTAAATCAATTTCGAATGTATTTTTGTATTAATAATGATTTATTTTACAATGCTAAAATTTATGAAGATAATGTTAATATTGTGCTTACATTATATATATTTTAATATATTCTTTTATTATAGCTATAAATGATTTACAATACATAAATGCAAATGTTTCTTAAAATAAATCATTTATATATTCGGTACTATCCTTGAACAAAATATTTAATGAAAGTGTAATGTCTTTTTCTCATAATTTTATGTCGATTTGGAAGAATGTGGCTTTTTCTAAGAATATTTCAGATTGTAACAAAAAAGTCATAGTGTTTGCTATTCTTGTTTGTGATTGCCCTCTAATAAGTGTTTTAACCCTTCTTTGCGTGGTTTTTTCTTTATTGGTGAAATAAATCAAGTTGATATAATTCATGTTCAAAATTAAAGGAAAAATGGTTAAAAAAAATCTTAGTATATATTTATAGTATAAATTTAGCAAAAAGCAATATGCTAAAAATTTCCATCATCATCCAAAGTTAGATAATTAGCTTAGTACTAAATAGGAATAAAAGAGGAAAATAACAGAAACACGTGCTACAAACCTTTCTTCCACTCTTTTTCAATTTTTTAGCAATAGAAACTCTAATATAATAAAACAAAATTATAAATGAAATCATATGTTTATTGCAACTACAACAAACAGAGGAATGAGACAACTTTAAGCTCATTTCACTGATAATGACACTTGTTTATTTTTGACAGCTATGTTTCTTTTTATGCAATGGACATTAAAAAGGTATCCAAACACGATCAACTTAAAGTGAACTTGTTCTTTTATATAATTTTTCGGCATTATATGTTATGATGGAAATTTCCACCACTATGCAAAGAAGGGTTAAATATTAAAGAAATTTTAGATACATTTAGAGAAAAAAAAAAAAAAAAAAAACTTAGCTGTTTAATAAGATTTTGGCCAGATGTTGCGAAAATTCGTATTAAAAATATTTTTTTATGAAGAATGTAAATGAATAAAAGTTCGTTATATGCTGAATGAGTAACAAGATTTTCAGAGTACTGGTACTGCAATCTTACAGATGTATACATCATTAAATACGCAGTGGATTTAATAAAGAGATTTTTAATTTGAGAGTGACATTTCGGTTGTATTTTGAGTATGGATAGCTCACTTCAACTCTAAGTATGTCCCACCAACATATTTAGGCTCATCACAAATGTATGATAGTCTTTAAAATAAATAAAGTTACCAGATTTAAAAAAGCTATTTGAAGAAACACACAGTCTATCGACATACAGCTTACACCCAGGTAGTTGTTATATTTCCTTTTAAAGTAAAGGACAAAGGCAACACATCCCAGTATCTCGGTTTCAAGTGTCTATACAGGGCTATAACAGAAATAGAAAACAGAGATGTTAAACGTATACTTTTCACAGATTAGTTTCTTGAATTCAACAACATAAATGTAATATGATTAAGTTAGATTAATGTGCGCCTTGAACATAAGTTTTCAAAATGACTCTCTGCGGCTGACTGATAGTTTATTATTTACACTTTCGTCAAAAGTGAAATTAGCTATATCTCCGTTTTGCAGATTCTCATTTGCACAGATGTCAGGTTCAACAAATTTGACCTCTGATTAAGCTGGAATACACTGGGTAGAAAGAAGAAACATGTCTCAACCTTTGTCCTGGAAACTAACTCAAATATACCTTTTAGCGTGTAGAGTAGTTTGGAGATCTGGTCCTTACTACCAGTAGCTACAACAGAGGGTAACCGAGTATTATGCCTTAAGATACCATTTCTTTAGGTGCAAAACTCTTTTGTCGTTCTTATTTGGCATATATGCATTGTTGCGTACTTGGAATTTCACAACTGGTTGCATAATTGCTCTTTTTTGTGACACAATGGATTTAACATACAAGTATCAGGAATAAAAAAAAAGTATGCGCTTACATATGTTTCCGAAATGACTTGCACATTCCTTTCCAGCTACATATCCTAATATTTCATATACTAGGCATATTTTGCATAAAAAGATAAGTTGTCAGCAATCATAAATGATTAATGACAATGTAACTTACTTTTGCATAATACAGTCAAGATTCCGATTGAAATTACAGCTTCATGAAGGTATCAAATAAAATGGGATACTTTTTGTAAGTAAATAATAGGGTATGAATATCTGAACACACACACACACACAGTTGAAGGTTTAAAAGAAGGAAACTTGAAGAAAAATTGGTGATTCTGGCAACTGTAAAACGACTCTTATATGGTTAAACATGGAATCGAACTTGGTTAGAATATGAAATATACTTTTTTGCTTTAAAAGTTGGCGTTTCACAGGTCTTTAAGGCAAAGAACATCACTGGTCTTAAGTTGACAGAAATCTAACAATCATTGCTTAAATTAATTAAATCATCGATTCAAAGTAGAGATAGTATCTGTATATACCCAATATCAGCTCATTTAACCAAACGAAGAGAACATCTCCTGTGCAATACCGAATAGAAACAAGTAACTAGCTTTTTCTTCGAAACCTCTTAAATCGCATATGGGCATCTGAATGTTTTACACAAAACGCGACTCATATTACAAGACGACATTAAGATAGCCATTAGGATGTTCACAATAAGTCCATGATGCTCCAAGAACAGTCTCATTGTACGAGCGGTTATTGGAAGTGCTGTAAATATGTCAATTTTCTATTATTTATATTAATTCTTGATCTGGTTCTACTGTTTTCCTTGTTCACCCTACAATATGTCTGTCCTTCGCGGAATCAACATGGCTTAATAGTGAGACACCATTATTCAGAGCTAAAGGAATTGGATTGGATCCCAGACACTGTGGAACAACGGGCGATGGATGTTGTATTTCTCTCTTCTGAAAGCACGTCAGTTGGAATAAGTGCTTTTTAGTTTTCTGAGTTTCGTTTCTTGTGACACGTGATGGACGTCAAAATATGGACATTTACTACAGTCTTACGTCGCTAGGCAGTCTCTTAAGCGATATAAAAATATTTCTGCCTTCACGAAGTTTATTTATTAGATAGAGTTGAGATCCAGCGTGCTTTTCAGCATAAATTTCAGCAATCCATAGATTAAATATTCTCATGACAATGGTTGAGTTATTTGACCAGTGTGAGTTTCAGTGTCTCAGAATGATAACCTTTACCCTTCATTAGCAATGATCCTATCTCCGAGGAATCTCATTCTATTGCTGTTAAGTTTTTCGTTTTTTTATTAGAATACTACGATTGTTTTAAGAAATCTCTGAACTTGCATATCAATTTCTGAATGATAAAACAACTGTACAATTTTTCTTTCCGTTTCTTCCTTCTTAGTCTTCCAAATACTCTAAAATGCTTATCATTTGCATATTTCAATCTCGTTCAGGTGTTATGTGATTTTTGGTGATTTTAATGCAATTCATTTCTGGTATAACAATTTTAATAGCCACAAGTATTATGTATATATAAGATTGCCTTAATAAATTGGCAATATTATTTTTTCCTAGTTATATAGAAAATTTTACAGGATGCTTTTACTTGACTGGTGAGAAGTTTCTATAATAAATTTAACACCAACTTTTTTTCAAATTTTTAATGCTTAGTATAGTGATTAAAATTTTTTATGACTTTATTTACAAGTTAATACAAATAATGAATAAAGAGAATAACGTATATTTTTATTATGTAGT
>JAPDSC010108055.1:339691-353888 GCA_026290005.1 Latrodectus geometricus
CACAACATTCATTTTGCTTATAGTAAATTAATTAATTATAGAATTTACTAAAGAAATGTATCTGGAACATATTTACTGATTTGTATTTATTTGTCAGGATAAATAATAAATGTACAATATAACATTCTGCGATATAATGAACTCAGAGCAGTTGATGAAACTTTACCTTTAATTTAAGTTGCCCATCTATGAGTATGCTTTGTCAAACAAAAGACTAATGTCTGAGAAGGCCAAAATGGATTGGGGTGACCAAACATTAATCACAGCTAGTTCAATTTGTCACCATACCTAAGTGTATGGCAGGGAATGAAAGAAGTAAATGTAGGAACTACCCAAGAGTGAACGAATAACCATGTGGGGACAGAGATAATCTGAAGCAGGGTGGCAGGGGGATCAGCAAGTATTTCTACGCTGAAATGGTCAATTGTCGACCAGCGATTTGTCATTCACTTCTTTGTGAGCATGTCGCGTTTGCACTATCGTAAAGCATGATTCAGTTTAGTAATTCATACTAAGTTCGTGAGTTGCAACACAGGGAATAAATGAGGGGTGTTCGTGAATTCCTCAGACCCCCACTCTATTGATTACCTCTAACATCAAACATTTGGTATCGATTCTGGTTGTTCTAGAAAACTACGCTTGTTCAGGAGAATAAATTTCAGTTAGCTGTCAGTATTTCACATGTTTTAGATTTTTTTAAATAATATAATCAAAATAATTTTTGTAACATTGTCATATTGATCATATTCTTTTGGTAAATATCAAAGTAATTAGCAAATTTGAAAAATTTAAATTTAAAAGCGTTTATCATAACTTTAAAATGCTGGTATAAAATTTAAATGTGATAGTTATTCCCATAAAAAATATCATATCTATATAAAAATATCTATATCATATCTATTATTCCCATAAAAAATATCTATATTATAATAAATAAATTAAATTTTGACAACAAAACACTTCTAAAACTTGTAAACTTGTTTTAAAACAGCAAATATGAATGAATACACGCTAAAACATTTGTGAAAGCTATGTAGAATATGTAACACAACTTATAGAAATCAAAAAATTAAATTTTACAGATTATGTTTTTAAAGAATTCTTAACTTTAATATTTCTTGTTTCATATAATATTCAAATGAAAGGAAAGGCATAATTCTGAAATACTGCATAACTTTATCAGGTGTATTTTTTATAAACATATTTAGCAGTTTTGTAAAGTCAACAGTTTTATTAAATAACGTTTTTTATTTTTCTTCAAAATTCAACAGATACTCTCATATTAGTCTTTTTTTTTGTATATTTTATGAGACCCTTCATCACTTTTAAATATTAGAAACGATACCATTTAACTAATTACTTTTAGTTGAAAACTTAAACTCACACACACACTTGGAATGTTCAATCACATGAAATTTTAATTAAAATATTTAAAACATTTTTAAAATGAATATTGTTTGTAACAAATAAAGCAATTTTTTATTACATTATATTAAAAAAAGAAATATTAGATTATAATTTGTTAATTTTAAGTATTAATATATTCTACACATTAAAATTACATGCAATTTGCTTACGAATATTTTACTATGCAAAAGGAAGATTTTGTAATCAAAATTTGTAATATGACAGTGATATAGTCTTAAAAATTATGTTTCTAAGATTTTTGTATTTACATACTTTTATGAATATAATAACACATTTTAAAAACAAAGTTGTTGCTTCTGATTTTTAAGATTTTTCAATATAGTACAAATTAAACGTATTAAAATATAGCTGTATAATAAAAAAATATGTTTTATTAATATTATACTTAAAATTACAAAACTTTTATTAACATATGTTCCAGAAAATGAGAATGATACATGTGAACCTTGAACAAAATTTGTGCACTAATACACTTTTCCATTGAGTATTATGTAAAAAAAATGTAATTTCATATATTTGTTTATGATGCTACTAAAAAATGTAAATTAAGTTACTTCAGAACGCTAAACTGAACAACTGTATTTGTAAGGAATAAACTCTATTTACAAAATATATTTGTTAAATGTTCATTTTTAAGTAAGGAGACAATGAAGTTAAAATGATTTTTTATTTGGGAAAAGAAAAAAAAATAATCGCGTAAAAAGTGTTAAATTTTATAATTTCAAAATAAATAAAAAGTTATAAAAAAAAAGTTTTAACCTTTCCATGCTATGTGCTAATGAAAAATGAAATATTTATACATATATTTTTTTAAGTTATCATAAGTACTTAAAAGTATTTTTTACAAGATTCCTATAAAGACATAATTTTTAAAATAGATTCTTCAAAACTGGATATCTGGTAAGTTTGTAAAATTCGAATAATGAAATGTCAGCTGTTTATAATAGTCGAAATTGAATAATGTAAATATCAACAAGCATAGATATCGTAAATCCCTTGTATTTAAAAATTTCTAAACTTTGTCAAAATTAACAGCAAACTCTTTTTCAGAGCTTAATCTAACCATATGAAAAATATAACAATGTATTTGTATAATTATCTTGTATAATGCTAATTAAATTAGAAACATTCAATGCTATCACAAGATTTGTTGATAAATACAATAAAATGAAAAGGTTTGAATATAACAAAGGGGTCTTTTTTCATCAAGAAAATGGTAACAATATGAAAGGCATTTTGAATTTTCTTATAAAAAGATTCAAATTATAAAACAAATTACAAATAATCATTTTAAAAAATATTCAGCAAAAAATAAAGGAGAGTAAGGAGACAATGAAGCCAAAAATGATACTAAATACCAGTCAGCTATAAAACATGTTAACAAATGTATAGATATAAAATATAAAACCGTTCTGTGGAAAAACATGCAAGTAGATAAACATGTAGTAGTGAAATAAATTATATCAAATTAAGAATGTAAAAAAATATGCAGAATAATATAATTAACTAAAGAATAATTAATTTATATTTTAATATACACAAACAAAATGACTATAATTAATAGAGTATTAATTTTTGAATGAAATGCTCTAGTCAATTCAAAATTTAAATATATCAAACAAAAAGAGTGAGTAAAATGCAATATCAAAAATCAATTTTCGATTAAGAAACCTTTTGAGGTGTTAGACGAGAAAAATGCTATATCGGTATTCCTTTCTCAGACAATTAATCAATAGTTGAAAGACCTTAATGTATTCATTTCGATTAATTTTGAATGATTTCCTTGAGTTTTGAAAAATGTGTAGCTATCTTTATTTCAGAAAGCATTGTCTTCTCTGTCATAGAGTGGTAGTCCTTCCATAAATTTGAAGAGAACTTCTTCGCCAACTTTTATTTTCTTACCAATGAAGCTCTTTGTTCAGCAGACAGGGTTTTAAAATGTTTTCATGTATCAAGTATGACACATGCCAAACCTTGTGGAAATTAATTCTAGTCCACAAAGAAACATCACGTACTTTGAAGGTCCTGAGTAAGCTGCACGAGTGACAAGTTCTACCGCGTCAAAGGAAACTTAATGTGACGTTGTGATGGGGAAGTGTTTTACGTCAGATGGATTTTTGAGGGCTCCTTTTTTTATACATTATTGCTTTTTGCAAAGTATAAGAATTTTTGAAAATCGAACAACAGCAGATAAGAATGCTAGGAGATCAATGGATATGTTTGTCACTGCAGTTGATGGTTTCATGCTTCATAAGTGATCGTCGCATCGATACATCAAATATGTGCCTTTTAAAATTATTGACACAATACTTTACATTCTCTTTAGATGACTTTTTCATTCCAGAAAACAAAAGAACTATATTCCAAAAACACATAAATTTAAATGAAATTGCAATGTTAAAAATTTGTATTTTGTACGTTTGTAATTTTTTAAAATTTACATTTTGTAAGTTTTACTAGTGAAAAATTGAAAAATTAAATGAAAATGAGTACGTATACTTATAGCACAACATAATATTTAATTTTTTTTAAAGTTCTTTTTTATAAATTGTTTGAATCACCAAGAAAAATTTATTTACATCATTAAATATGTTCAAATTTTTTAAACAGATATTTCAGTGAGGCAGTAACTGAGGCCTTAAAGACAATGAATGTTAATAAATGCCAATAGGTATTTACTAAAGAAGAAATGGTATCTTTAATTTTATACATATGATAGTTAAATATAGAGAGCTATTTTTTCTCTTTCCATTAAATTAAAAGAATTGAAACACACACACGTAGTAACTGAAAAGGCAAGATGCATGGATGCTTAAAACATTTTGTTTGATAAATAAATATATTATAAGAAGAAAAAATAATAAAAACACAGAACATTAGAACAATTAAATGATAATGTAACAATAATAATAGGAAAATTAAAATTAATAAAAAGTAGGAAAATAATTGAACGATACACATTAATTATTTCGTTATAAATTACATGACTACAATGAAACATTGAATAATAAATATCTTAGCAATAACAATGTTCCCATTTCTTTCTCAGTATTCTTACTAACATTCCATTGCTTGATATTTGGTAGTGATAGTTTACTCTTATAAATTTTGGTCATGATTTAATACGCTTATAAAAATATACAATTAATTATAGTCATCATTGTCATCAGACTACCATAGATTTCCAGAAGTAAATTTAAATAGTCAATGTGAATAAATGGAATATCTTACATATACATTTTAATAAGCGATAGTAAGAAGTTATAACTATAAACTGAAACAATTTTCATGTGTATATATTATTTACACTATATAAATCAATAATTTTATCAATAACTTAAAAAAAAAAAAAAATTGATTTTCATTGTTTTAACTTAATAATATGTTTCTAATTTTGTTTTTTACTTACATTTTTGTCCATAGTGCAATGAGGTTTTTCTTGCACACTTTTTTATTTATTTTTCTAAAATGTATAAAACTATTATTTTAGTTTTTTATAAATATTGTATTTTTGTTATTAATGCATATGAAATTTATTCTTTTTAAGTTTTTACTATCGTGAAACACTTAAAAATAGCTACTTTGTAAGAAATTCACAACAATGCATATTAAATCATTAAAAGTCCACTGATAAACAATTTACACAAAAAAGTGTTTTAAGTACATCCAGTATATTTTAGAAGTGATGAAAGAATACTTAGAATATAACTAAGAAAAAATAATAAACTAGAATTTCAGAACATGATTAAATTAATCAGGAACACGATGGCACTTAAAACTGGAAAACATAATAACTGTCTTGGTTGCTCTTGAACATTTACAGAAGAAAAGAAAATTACTACTCAGTATTTGAGCAAAGGACACATTAACTTTCAAAAGGAACAAAATGTTTTAAGTTCTTATTCTCCAATCTTGATTAATGATTTCAGGTTATCTTAGAATTTACATATTGGGCATTTTTATAAAAATAAAAATGATTTTATAATGCAAGAGCATATAATAAATATAGGGGAATGCTTGTTTTATTGAAATGATTTTATTTTTATGACATATTTTAATAATATAATTAATTAATATAGAACCCACTTTTAAGAAATATAAAATAATATATCTTTTTAAACATATTTTTCTTTCGTTATTTATTAGAAAAAAGGAGACAATCAAAATTAAAAACATTTCCCTCATTTTTATCACTCTTTTACTAGAAAAGTTGTTTTAAGTAAATTTTAATATGTTCAACTTCTAAAATTGATATAGTTTATATATGAATTAAGTTTTCTTGCAAGTCTTTCTTAAATAGCAGAAATATTTACCCATTAAAGGTTTCATTATTAGCAACTTTATTGAAGATTATTTAAAAAAATTGACTTGAAAACAAAAATTAATATCTAACTTCCAGTATTAAGATAAATATTTTTAAGTAAGTTTTCCATCTTCATTAAGTCATATGACAGATTGAAGAATTTATATTTCTCAGCTCAAAGATCGTTCGAGGCATCCTTACTTCAAGAAAATGTGAAGTCTGTATAAATAATTTTACTAGGTTTGGCCACGTGTAGTTTGAAATTCTTTCGTCACTTTTCAACCAAACAAATAGTTGATTCAAGCACATTTGCACGAGAAGTCTTCGAAAATGCTGACAAAGTATTTATTCCCTGAAATCTTGGAAAACATTTACCAAACTTTTCACAATGAAAATTGCCTAGTAAGATGTGAGAAAGTTTGGATTTTCAGCTGACATATCAGTCCTTAGGCATATAAGGGTTAATAAACCTTTCAATCTTCTCGAGAAAATCTTCGTTGCTCTTAAGTGTATTTGGTATACGTCCTCATCTCTAATTACTTTGACGTCGTTTTATATCTTATATTTAAACTTATATACTCATTGGTTAATATTATAATTATTTAGTCGTTATAAGACCATGAAAGCTTTTCTGAAATGTGCCCTCCTAATGGCTTGAGTTTTTTATTACTTTTTCAATAAAATATTATTAATATATATTTTTGCTTTAAAAACCTATTTTATAAGCAACTACTAAAATAACTGATGATGAAATTACCAGAGATAAATTTCAAAGGAAATTAGTCAGGATAATTTCATGAATTTTCAATTGATATGATGAAAAATATCACAAAATTGGTAAAATCAAAACAATGAAGACAATGGATTGATTATATACCCTAAAGATTTTTATGGAATTAAAAGACTACGAAAAAAACACAATAATGTATTCTTTTCTGAAGAGAATACAGATTTTTACTTTCATTGAAACAGGAAACTGCGGAAATACTAAGCATATGGAGAAAACAATTTATTGTACACAAGTGTAACTATATTATAAATAGATAAAAATTATTTAGTATAAATAATTAGATCTGAAACCAATTGTTAATTAAATTAGTGGAATTTTGTCTATTTAGTCATTTTTGTTAATTTGAGTTTACTTAAAATGAAAAATAAAAATTTCACTGTAATGTACAAAAAATTAATAAAATGTATCCTGCATAGTATCTACATTTATCTTATTGAAATATAATCATAGAATTACATTGAAAGTATTTTCCAATTTCAAAAGAAAAATGTTTCATTTTTAGAGTTCTCATTTAACTGTACTTACCTATATATTATTTTTGCTATTTATAAAAAAGCATTCTTTTCAGAAAATTTATTATTCTTTTTGTAAATATCCACTTAATATTTAGTTCAAATTATTAGATTGTATTGATTTTGTCAATAATTATCAATAAAATATAAAATTTGATGATTTACGTAATTATTGGTAATTCTTAAGGTCGTACTCCTCAAATATATATATTTTTTCCCGAAAATATTAAAAGTTACATTCAGTTTTTATTTAGTAAGATACAGAGAAGAATTTCTTTTCTGCACTAAATTAAATAATGTAATATAAACTGTATCGAAGCTAACAATTTTAAAAGGAGTTTTATTTACAGGGGACATATACTTTAAAACATTTTTAAATGGCTTTATTTCCCTCTGTCCCTTGTATTTTATCAGTATTTTGTGAAAAATGATTGCCATATTGTGCTTTATATTCCATTAATTAAAATTAAAAAAAAACTAATTTCGTTTTTAAAAATTAAAAACTTGATATTCAAAGTTTATAAGTTTAAGACAATATTTGTCTAATTTATGAAAATAGGGAAAATAAATCGCCTTTGTACTTTTACTTACATAACTTTAATTTTATTAAAAAATACGTTTATAAATAAATAGCATTTGATGTGGACCAATAAATACCAAATAACTTGATGATTATCTTTCTTTGTGGCTTTTTATTACTTACAAACTATTAACATATATTATTGTATTTAGACAGAAACTCAGATTGTAAATAATATGAATGCAAATAAGTGAATGGTTAAATTTAGAAATGTGTATAAATGCTAAAACTTAGTTAAATTTCTATGACAAAATATATTAATTTTATACACAGAGTTTATTATAAATATTTATGACAAAGAGTTGTTTAACATTTATAATTTATTATTTTTAAAAAGAGTCTGCAATTAATATAGTAAATTGTAAATTTATTGAATTGTAAAGTACTATATATAACTACGTTATTAAAAGAAACTGTACCACATAACACACTTGAATATTGAAATGAACAATATAGCTATTGGTTATGAATAAAATCCAACATAAATATTACTGTTATTATTATACACTATTGATAAATGTTTAAAAAGGAGCAATTTGTATTAATAAATTTTTAAGGGAAAAATAATATAATTAAATATTTTCCAACCATCAGTTTCATAATTGGAATTCGAAGGAAATACTTATCAATTATTCAAAATGCCTAAGAATGGCATTTTTTCATGAACATATGAATAGATAATTAGTTTTTTTGGTTTTATAGATTTTTTCAAGAATTTGTTTTTCCCATTTTATGCCAGTAAAATCATTAAACCATTCTTTTCATAGAAAAGGAAACTTCTTTTCAATTCTTTTCTGCAAAGTATTCTTATTTTCATGTTTTGACAAATAGTTCCATTTCTTTATTTAAGGGAAACATAAAATTCCAATAATATTAAAAACAGCAAAAAATAATTTAATATTATTAGTAATAAGAATAAATAAAGTAAAGATATAAGTAAATTTGAGAATTAAAATGAAACTACGCAAGAAATTTATGAAGAATCTCTACATGTGTGAAGTTAATTTATTATATGTTTTTTTGTAATTATTTATATTGCAAAATGGTTTTATTTGGTGGTCATTTATGAAAGGTAATGATTTTGCAGATTTAGAAATTAAACATGGGAAATCTAAGCAAAGAAAATAAGAAATATTAACGAAGAATCATCATAAATTATCTTAAAATTATATAAAGCACTTAATTTTGCTTAGTTCTCGTAACAGAATAACAATATTTCTTTACACTGAGAAAATGTAAAATAAAAATAGATTTATAAATCGCTAATCTAAGCATAATTTTTTAAGTAAAAAGCCTAAAGGGCAACACTGTTTTTAAAGACCATTTAAATATTTTTATCATAAGATTTATACTTCAAACTTGCAAATTATGTTCTTAATTTAAACGTCTTGCCCATTCTATAATTAGTTTAATATAAATGGTTAATATAATTAGGAAACAATTTTATTACAACTCACCTGTTTCGCTCTAATCAAATATGTCATTCATCATTGAAAAGTATGATGTATTTTGGTTTGCTTCTGTTATTGCTCATGATAAATTGAACTATTAATATAATCCCTTTCTATTTCACTCCATTAGCATTAGGTGACAAGCATAACATATTAGATTTATTGGATTGAAGATTAAATAAGAAAGAAAATGTCCAAATTTATATATTAGTCACTGCAATTCAAATAATGAATTTTTGATAAATCTAAAATTAAAATGTCAAATGATTCTAAAGATTATATTACATGAAGACTTTATTATTTATAAAAATAATGTTATTTTTTGTATTAGATTGAACTAATAATATTTTTATTTAAAAGTGAAGCTTATTAATATTTCAAATAAAACAAATAATGCACTCGATTCTTTTTACACATGAAAAAATTCAAAGAAAATATGAAATTACAAGTATAACAATTAAAATTTTAGAGTTTACTTATAAACTGAATATAGTTCGGTAAAAAATATAGTTACGCATGTTATTTGTATTACATTTGTCTTAATAATAATACTAAGCACTTCATGAAAACTAAAAAAAAAAGTTTTAAAATATGACAAAAACCTATTTGAGTGAAAGAAAGAAATCATAGAGTTAAATGGAAATATTGTTAATATAAAAGAATAAAGTAACAAGGTTTTTCATTAGCCTGATTCTTTTGTTGCAATATTACCACAAATGAATTGTTGAAGCATTGAGTATTAATATTAATATTTTTAAAATTAATCAATGATAAACAAGATATAATTCTATGACTTCCATTCGTGAAATTTGCAAAAAAATTTAAAGAACATATCTTAGATAAATTTAATTACATAACCTAGAAATTATAGTAGAAACTTCTTAAATAGTTTATTTGAAAATGTTTAAAAAATTCAAAGCAAGCGGTTAAGAAATTTTTAAACAGCATGTTTAAAGTTTTGTTGGATATAGAGAAATTTAAGAGAACATCTAACTTTTAATGTGCATCCTATATAAAAAAGAATATATTTTTATCTTCTTTTAGAAACAAACAACACTTTGGAATAGTTTTTCTTTCAAAACTATTTTTCCTATATTGTTCTACAATTCTTTGAAAGAGCATATAGGGCATGGGATAAATATTCCTCCCTGTGGCTACATACACTACAAACTTTGGTGTTCCACAAAACATTAAAAGCCAGGATCTTGCCTATAAACCATGGTATTCAAACGGAATCTGGCGCCAATAGCTTGTTCTGGGAGAAAATTAGGGGTGGTTTCCATATTACATGAGAAGTGTGTTAAGTTATTTTTAAAAGTAAATGCTTATTATTTCTAATTTCAGTATTATTAATAAATGAAACTAATAATAACATTTTATCATTATTTTTCTTTACAAAACCTTTGGATGTAATATGTAAAATAATTTTAAAAACGAGTGTAAAATATGTTTGTCAAACTTGTTTTAAAATATTATACAATGTTCTTCTTTGAATGAAAATGTTTGGAATATCAAGTGCTCAAATTAGTGAATTTACTACAGTATGTTATCAGTATTTCTTAAAATTTTCCATTCATGTTTGCGATATAGAAAATGAAGTAATCCAAACTAGTTTTGAAAAAAATTGTAAGGAATATTTAATCAACATAAAATATATAAATAATATGCAGATTTACAAGTAAATAATTAATACAAACATTATATTCAATCATTACAGTGGAATATAAGTTTTTTTTTATTTTGTTTTTTTAATGACAGTGAAATATAAAGAACTTACTTTTTGATAATAAAGACGAATAACACTCTATGAATCTACACATGACAGACATTTTGGGTATTACATTTGGGCTCTAAGGAAAGTTCGATGATTGAATAAATTAAAATTACATTAACCTTTAATATTTTCTAATAAAATATTTGTATCTTTGAAGAATTGTTTCGATCAAATAGATATTTTAAACCATTTTGATTATTTAAATTGAAAGAAACACCTCGTGAAAGTGAAAAGACTTTAGCATGATAGATATTTAAAAATCTTCAATTAACCTAATATGTTAATTTAACCTGTTGGAGGCTGAGTTTTGTACAGAGTCACCCTATACTTCAAGTGACAACATGCAACACCCCAGAGAAAACTATCTGAATCTACCCTTCCTTCAGTATCCTCCTGCCTGACACGACCCTCGGAATGAGTCGTCATCCATCCACTTTTCTTTTCTTCATTTGAAAAAATCGTTTCTTGGAATACATATGTTATCGGGAATGACTCTATACCCCATGCGATCAGTACTGCTTCATAATTTCTTCTAAAAGCAGCCCGGTTTCGTGTTTCAAAATGTTTTAGTACATTTTTGTAATTTAATTTTAAAAAATTGTACAAACATAATTTAACAGAATAAGAAGACGATATGGGATACTTGAAAACTTTATGATGCTTGAAAGCTTTCAGATGCAGTTTAAATTTCTATAAAATATATTGATCAAACCATTGCAGAGGAACATGCTGAAGAACTATACAGTTGTTGTGATAGGGAATTTGAGCAGAGTAGTGAAAGTAACCAAGAATATGAATCAGGAGAAAATATATTTGTAAGCAAACAGTTTCAAATGAAAAATAAAAAAATCAAAAATTTAAAAAAAAAATCTTGGAATTTGATCATTAGAACCGATAACAGAATTCTAGAAATTATTTAGTTTGAGAATGGAACTAAAGGAGGTGAAGATGCAGTAAAGAAATGCGTTTATTCTCACCTCAAAAAACCATCAGGTAACTGAAATAAATACTACAGTTGTTCTAATATCAACAAAAAATAAAACTAGAATTTGTGAGAAATTAAAATAATGTAATAATTTATTTGCAAAAAACATTCTTCTTCTGTTTGTTAGAATTGCATTTCAATTCAGAATCCTTATTGCAAGCACATAATTCTACTTTCATAATTTATGAAAGCTTTAACTCTTTAAATATCAAAAACTGTTTCTTACCAATATAATTCTAGTTTTCAAATTAAATAATGTAATCATTCCTTCAATTATATTATAAATATTTTTTTATAATTTATAGCTCATTTTTAATAAAATTGATTGGGATGAACCAGTAACCCCACGCAACCTCTAATGTCACTGTCAGGAGAAAGCCTTCTCCTCGGTTAAAATAGTGTATTGTATAACTATGAGCATATGCCAATGACGGATGTATTTCTAATTCACATATTCTTTACAAAAGTGAATCAACTAGAAGTAGTGAATTTAGAAAGCAATACATTATTAAATGAAAAACGGTAAATCGTAAAATTGAAATATTATTAGTTTTGTACAATAAAAGTCATTAATAAATTAAATATTTTATTAATTAAAATAGGGTAAAATTTTACTTTTTAGTAAATTAAAACTTACTTGAAAATCAAGATAAAAAGAATGCTATTAAATTGAAAAATACTTTATGATTATATGAATATGCAAATAGAATATTTAGAACTCTATGACTTTTCATTTTTCCATGCAAAATTAGTTTATCTTTAAAAACAGTATTCTATATGTTGAATGTATACAAACAGCACTTGGAAAATATCACAAACTTTGAAAATGCCACATACTACTTTACATACTCTCTTAATATACTTTATATATTTTCTATATTACAAACATTCAAAATGAAAGTTAGAAATACCAAATAAAATGCCCATAATATATATTTTTACATTGGAGATGTCTATTAAATTATGTTAATTTTTTTCACTATTATGTTTATCCTATTTTGTTAAATTTATGTTAGGAGCACGCTATGACAAAATGTTTAGTTGCTAAAATGCTAAAATTATAGCAAATGTTGATAAGTATGTTGGTTCTAATGATATTTAAACTGAATGTTGGATAAAAATTAATGTTAATCATGACTAATAATATAGTTTTCAATTCCTTAATAATTTAATAGTTTTAAGAGCATATAATTGTAATCATTTTTAAAATAAAAATAATTTTCAGATTTATATTTCTTGGAATGAAAAAATAACAAATCCTTAATTTAATTTACATTTAAAGACGCATTTGAACTTCATTTGCAACGTAATGATTTTACTCGCTTGATAAAATTGAATATTTTTAGCCATATTTGAAATAGTTATTTAAATCAGATCACCTTAAAAATCAAAATTTTAATACCATATTTTTAAAATTTGTATACCATATTTTTGTGGATTTAATACAAAATGAAATTTTTCCAGACTAAAAAAAATTTAAATCAATTTTTCAGAAAACTATTAAAATGATTTATACAAGGCGCTGTAGTTTAGTAAGAAATATTTTAAATAAGTTTACGTGTGATCATAATTTCTTATTTCATAGTAAGAAATTGTTTTTCAATGTATTTCTCTGTTTAGCAATGTTATTATTAAAATCTCTAGGTGTTTTAAGAAATATATTTAAAAAATTCATGTTGAAAATATTAAATGTTAAAACTCCTAAAAATATTCTAATTTTTAACTTATTATTCTTTGTCCAATATTTAATAAAAGAAAAGGAAATTTCTAGCTATATTTTACCTGTCAAAAATATGCATTGAATGAATATCGTAGTCAATGAAAATATTTCAATGCGGAAAAAAAACAGTAATTTTATTTAATAACCATTTATAATTTTCTTGATATAAATTATTTTAGTTAGAAAAATAATAATTTAAAATGTGACCAAAAACAAATATTTTATTAACTAAATAGAGAATTAGAAATGAATTGAAACTAATAAAAAATTCTATGAATTATTAATATATTTTTTTTTCTGATAAGTGTTTATCATTTATAACATCTTTGGAAATTAATTTTAAAAAGTAAGACTATCAGATATAAATATTTAATTTGATGTTCCTATGAAAAAAATCCCTTGATTTCTAAATTTTTATATCAATTTAATTTATGAAATAATTACATTAGCTTGCATCCTTTACTACCGTATATAACAAATTTCTTTGACATGTTTCTTGATACCAAAAGAAGATAAAAATAGGATAAGAATAATCATAAATACTTTTACTTCTCAAAAATAAAAAAAAAAATAAAAAAAATATAAAAACATCTTCACGTTTCACTTTTTTTTTTGCCACGTTTTGAACATGTCTACCTAATATTATTTTCCTTA
>JAPDSC010108055.1:363888-379629 GCA_026290005.1 Latrodectus geometricus
CTAATTTTGAATGAAGAATAATTAGATAGGGTCTAAATCAGTTAAAAAAGTTTTACGCACACATTAAAAAGTGACGGTTGAAGGATTTATTGAAAGGAATTTGGATTAATTAGGGATAATTTCTTTTTTTTTTTAAGAAAGAGAGGTCAATATACATCTTCATGCTTCTTAAACCAAAGATTTTACAATTGTAAAAATTGTCTTTCTAGTTAGAATTTCACCCAAAAGTGATTATTTTGTGGAAACTAAAGTAACTGCAACACATTGTCACAGAAAAAAAAAACATATAAAAGTGTTCTATGTTTCATCATTCAGTATTCCCTAGTATTCATTGTGAAATGTTTGTTTAGTTCAGCGTGGATTAATTCTAATAAATGTGGATAAAAATGTGTTTTTACTTCAGTTTATAACTGACTGATTATGGGACTCATTCATCTAAGGTAAACTAGGTATTTGTCGTTCCGTATAATACCTCATTATACACATTTAGGAGTTAAAATGGGTAGTTCTGCTAAAATGTGTATTTAAGTAAGAAAATGTGTTCCATATTTACCACAGTCAGGAATGATAATTTCATATTTTTCTAGTACTTTAAATCTATTAAATTTATTCATTTTCTCAGGTGACATATGATATAAAAATTATGACACAAACCCAAATATAAATATATTTTGCCATAAAACAGCAAAATATGTTTAAATAAAGATAGTAATTTTTATTTCCGTATAAAGATCTAATTGTTTTATTCAAAATTAACTTGTGCAAACACTGATGAAACAAAGAATTTACCATCTAATTATGAATTTATTATATTGTAATGTTAGTTTAATGATAGTAATTGTTTTACTATTTTTCTATGAAAGGGCTTATAAGTTACTAAAATGAAATTCTATGTTTGAAAAAAGATTATTGATTCTAAAAATTATCTGTTATAAATTTTGGTTGTATATTAGTAATGTAACTCCACTTGGTAAGATTTATTATTATCTAAATGATTACTTGTGTGTGTGTGTGTGTGTTGCATAAATTGAATATACTTTATTATTGATTAACATATGTCAACTTTTCTCTAATTTGGCAAGGAAATAATAATTGCTCATAATTTAAAATTAATGTTTCTTTGAAATAAGTGAGTTACAAATAATGTAAATGATTGATTTTACCTAAATATTTATTCATGTATTAAATCGATATTTTAGATAATGATACATGATATGTGTTACAAGGAAATAATTTTTGAAGTAATTTTTCTTCCTATAACAAAAGTATGATAATAAATTAAATGTCTTAAGCACATTATAAAATAGATAAAATTAAAAGACAAATCTAAATCATAATGTTTTGTAAAATATTTCAATAATATGCATAAAAACACAAGAATCTTTCTAATTATTGATATGAAAATGTTTTGTAAAAACTATGATTTATTTTATTAAATATAGAATGCAATACACAATATTCTCTAAATATATTTTTATATATTTTTCTATCACCAAAATTAGGCAAAGCAGTAATACTCTTTGATAGATAAAAGTGCTACGAAGGTATTTAGGAAATAATACAGAGAAGTCTAAGGATACCAGGTTGTTTTCGATTTGTTGAGAAAGTGTTTGGATAGTTTTAAAGAAAAACCTTCAGAACTGGTTTTAAGAACTAAATTTATGTGTAACATTGAAAGTCAAATGTAATCGTTTTTCTTCTTATACTATGTCAAAAAACGATTGTCGTTCACTACTCCTCATTAAATTTATTCAGAAAGTTAAGAATTATTTTTTGCGTGTGTAAACATTTTTATAAAAGCCTAAGTCTTTTGAAGAGGAAGAAAAATGTTCACAGTTTAAGAAACTTTCTGCTGTGGAATATAAAATAAAAGAAGAAGAAATTCACCCAGTGAAGACAATTCATTTTTCAAGTTTGTATTAATAAGGGTTGTCATGCTCATCAGCAAAGCACATCTCTTATTACTCTATAAGGCACACATTTTTTTTATTTCGAGTCTAAACATAACAAGATCATAAAAATCATATTCCATTTATTTTCGCAAAGATAAAGAAAGTCTAATGATGTGAGACGAAATAAATTCTTCTCTTGGGAAATTAGGAGATTATTTTCACAAAAATAAATACTATAAAAAACTTCAATTTTCTTGGAACAGTCAATACTCTTTTTGTATCTAAAAAATATTCACAAAATTTCTGAATCTAAAAATAAATGATTAATTGCATTGATTTTTCAGAACTCTGAAAAAAAGAAAACAAAATTATCAATAAAATATTCTAAATAATAAATTTAAATTATAAATATTTTTTGAGTGTAAAATTTTTTATATTTAAATTAATAAAACTCTTTGTCAGTAGTATTTTTTATTTTAAATACTCATGCATGCAATCAAATTTGAAAAAAAAAAAAAAAAACACTAACTAATTTTCCATACATACTTTAAAGGTTTATTGCTTAAATCTTTCTCTCTAATTTTTTTCATGTTTCGAAAATTCTTAATTGAAATAACACTTTTTTTTGCATCGTAAAATATTTTATTTTTTAATCACATATAATTGCATCGTTTGCAATTTGTTCTCATATGAATATTTTCTAATTATATACAAATCATGAATTAGAATTGAAGTAAAAGAAATAAAAATTTATGAATTTGTAAATCTGCAACTAATGTTTTAATTATTTTTATCATAATAATTCTTAAAAAATCAATTAAAAGGAATTGAATAAAAGGTATTTACTCATATGACAGTGAAAGTTAATACTTAATGAAAAAAATAACATAAATTATTTGTATTTACAATTTAATTCAAAACTTTATCAGTCAGAACTTTATTTTAGATCAGTAAATTATAGAACTTTGTGACAGTGTCGTAACAGTGCTATAGTTAAACAGGGTTTTAATAATTAGACACCTCATAGCATGTTGGAGAATAATAATGTAACAGCTTCTAGAAATAATATGATAAATTGTATGAAAAATATGAGCAAATTACATGAGAAATTTCCTTAAAATATTTCACAGAAAAAAGGAACTCCTTTAACTGATACGTGACAGCTGTCTCACATTCTTCTAAATTAAATTAGGTGTTCTGGTTTCAACGAAAATACATTGAAAAAAAATATATCTTGATTTTATGATTAAACGCTTTTAAAAATGAGACTGTTTGAAGTTCTATAGCACTCAATTGTGTCATTCTTCTCTTACTTCACAAAAAAAAATACCACATAATTTCGCTTATAAAGTCTAGTGGTTTGAAAAATAATCAATAATAGAACAATTAAGTCATTGCAATGTTTCCGGTTCCTTAGCTCTATTTACGAGAACTGATAAACATAGTCAATTATCTCGTAATTTTTAATCATTTTAAATCTGAATTAACACTCACTCCTCTGAGTCACGTTAAATAAGAAATGAAATATTATATATTATAATAGGCCCAATTATACATTGATCGTATAATTTAGGTTAGGAATTGGACTCTCTTCACCTCGTACACAATAGTGATCTTCCTTCGTCACCATCGCTCATTTACTATGTTTTTGAAGTATCTTTAGTTATTTATAGTTTGAATTATTAAGCTTTTGTTTTCTCTATCAAGATGTTGGTGTCTCTGTTGTAAGTTGTAGCATTTAGAAGAGAATGAGAATTAACAATACTTAAGTTTTTATTTCTTATCACTACGTTAATACCCTTATAGATTTACTTCATCTCACAAGAAAGATGTATCCAGGGCCTTAAGAGAGGTACAATTACTTGAGTCCGCAATGTCAATGAAATTCTTTGGTTTTGGAACCAACTGAGAAATGGTTATTACTTAAACATTTTCTTTGTTTTTATTAGTTATTTTATGTATAAAAATAATATGATAAGTAAAGCAAGAGCTGTATTTTTCAGATATCACAAGCATACTCATATTTTCAGAATCAATACGAATTTGTTAAAATGTCTAGTTTTCAATTATTCAGTTATTAGTTAAATTATCAAATGTTTTAGATAGTACTTTGAAGCTTTTGCTCGGTGGTATCAACTATTTCCCATATTTATACTATATATTCAAGTCATAATAACAGACTCTAAAGTACTTTGCTTTCAATATGTATTTAATATAATTTCTCATAGAATAAAGTCATAATAACTCAATCTGAATTGATGATGATAAATTGTGAGCATAAACTATTTTCTCGAAAATATTTTTAACAAATTTGCAGTGCATTAAAATTTGATCTCTCCTCTACTTTATTAATGTGCAGTAGTTTACGGTAATTAGACCTTTTCATCGAATGACGAAGTAACAATAAATTAAATATTAATTTTACAATCCAAAACATTTCATTGTAAATTACCTTGAATAATTACAGAAAAGTTTTAAGATGCACTACGATAAAAAATGTATCTAAAAAAGAGCTAATTTCCATGAAATTACAAGGGTTTATTCTTGAATTATTTACAAATCATCTGTTTTCAATAATCACCAGTTTCTTTATGTGGATACTTTTATTCTTCTGGTGATTGAATTACTGACTGTAATTAAAGTGCCTAATCTTTGTAATTTTTCAATGTAGTATTCTCCAGAAAAACAAATATTTATTCTGTTAGTTTTTTTTCTTTTTTTTTCTTCCAACTGATTCAAGATTGCTATATTAATTACACGTCAAAAGAAGGACTTGCATCGGTTCAAGTTTAAATTATAACATTTAACAACATTTTTTGAATATTTTAAGAAGATAAACTATAATGTCCATTAAATTTAGTTTGCAATTACAAAATATTTAAAAATTGAACGGATTAGAGTTATATTAAGAAAATAACCAACTTAGAAAATGAAATTCTGTAAATTTACAAAAACGTGATATTTAATTTCGCGATGAGAATCCAAAAATAATTTACTAAAAGAGATCCTACTATTTCGAATGGTACAAAGTTTTTGCATAACAAATTAAAGCACAGAAATTTTTAACAAATACAAACTCAAAATCAATCAATGTATATTATATAAATATTACCTTTTTCTTTTTTGTCAGAATTTTAAAAGTGATTTTTGAATCCTCAATAATAGATTTATTTTTCCTATAAACATTATGTTTCAGTTCATGTATTTACTTAATAACTTTATAAATATAATTTTTCTTATATTTACTGCATTTACATCTCTGCATATTTAAAGTCTAATATACTTGTAATACTTATTCCGAATGATCATTTTTAGATGATTAAAAATACTTGCAGAATTTTTTTTGATTTTTCATGAACTTTTTGTCGGAATTTTATCATGAAGATTAATAAAGGAGAATAAATAATTTTTTTTGACTTTAACCTATTAAAAATTAAATTACTTTACAAAATTTATTATACTTTCATAACAGTTTTTTTTATATAAAAATAACGCATTGGTTTCAATATATTTAATTTCTATAGCTTTTTGGTTCCCCTTAATTGTGTGTAAAATTATATCAGGTACTCATATCATTTCAAAATGTAAATTTATCATGTACTGAATGAAAATGTTAATGTAAAATTACATCAGGTATAAAATGAATATTGTGATAGTGTTTTACATAAAATACTTTATTTTTAAGTAAATAAGAATTATTGAAAATCATAAAAGCTATACACAAGTGTTCAAATTATTTTATTTTAACCTGTCTTAATTTTAACCTGCCTTAATTAATTACTTCAACGATTTTAACTTACTTTAAAAGAAGCAAACCTTCTACAAAAAATTGGAAGCTAGGAAACAAATTATTTAATTATAATGAACTTAAAATTTTCAAAAACCATATTTAACAATGAAAATATTTTAAATATTTTGATGCATTTGTACTAAAATATTTGGACTGCAAAAGATTTAAATGATAATCAAGAATCCTACTTAATAATTTAGAATTAAATTATTTTGAATTCAATTATATTGAATGAATATATGATTTTATTCAAGTCACTTATTTTTATGTATGACTCATTGGATTGACAGATGATATGAGTGTACCCTGCAGAACGAATGGTGTCTTCTTTAATCATATCATTTTGTTTCCTTGGTCATAGTTGAACATTAGGATTGTAAGATGTGTTACTGTTTTCAAAGCGCACATTGCTCTTGAATGAAGTTTGAAAACCATTTGAATTAGATCATGGGATTACCTGTTTTTGATATGAAAAGTTTTCATGTAAAAAATAATATTTATAAATATCAGAATAATTAATTATCTACACTTATTTATGCACACGATTTTTTAAGATATTTTATAACCTCATACATAGTTTTAAGAAATTACTTCTTGACAGGATTAAGCAGAAAAAAAATCCCTCAATGCAGTAAACTTCACATACAGGCCTTAAATTTATCTCTAAGTTTCTTTCTTCACATACAATCTCCACATGGAAACAATTCTATCATATAAGAACAAGTCTTAAAAAATTAATGAACTGTGCACAATATTAAGATACTGTTGCAGCTAAGGTAGTCTTAAGCAAAGTATGATTTTATACTTACAAATATTCATTTAGATGTTTTAGAAACATTTTTATATCATAGTACAGATATAAAAAATTTTGGAAGTATTTCTCTTGTTATTTATAACGTCAATATATGTTTCAACATTAAGCTAAACTTTTGTTTTAACAATATAAAAATAATGCCTATGAATTAATGTAACTCTCGGAATACGCAATAAATTATTAGTAGGAAACTGGTAAGAAAATTTTAAAAAACACGAATATGATTTTTAGACTGAAACAATGTAACTGATATAATCTAATAATCATAATTATTTTCAAAAAACTCAATACCACAGAAGGATAAATTTATATTAGTTATATTAATAAAACTTTGCATATTTTAAAATTTAATAAAAGTTATCGAGATTATGCTAATGATACTTATTTTTATTCATATTCCATTAGAAACAAATTGAATATTAATATATTTATGATATTATTTTTATTGCTGTATAATTTTTTATATATGTATAAAAAGGTGTGTATTTCGTATAAACTAGTGGTTATAATAAGTATATAAGTAAAGCCTCTTAAGAGCTTTCTTGTTCTATATTAGTAAGTTCCTGAATGTTCTCTGAAATTACTCAGAAGCTAAGAAAGCAAAAGCTATTAAGTTATTTAAAAGCAATATTTGAAGTGCAAACTTCGTTTGAAAAGGTAAGCGCAAACTTTAGGTATTTATAAAAAAAAATATTAGCAGAGTAAATATTCGTCTTTGTTCCGTCACCTATTTTTAGCTTAAAAAAGATAAATTTACGTGATTGCTAAATGCAATTATCCAAATAACACAAAATTAGGTTTAATTTGATAACCAGACTTTCGGTATTAAAGATCTGGAAAAATTTTATGGGGAATGACAGAAATTTGCCTAATTAAAATTAATATCCATTGCTTTCCCGAACAAACTAAAAATGTTTTATGTAATCACTAAAATAACTGAAGTAGACTGATCTATGGTTAAAATTATTTTCTTAGGTAACATTTCAATAACAATAAAACTGTTTGTGTTAATAAGTCACATTAATGAAGAATGTCATCATTCTTATAAATTAATTCTTTTATTCACAAAGCCTCAGTAAAAATTAATGTTTTCAAATAATTCTGACATTCTTAAATTATCAGAAATTACTAAAAATTTTATCCCAACAACCAGCAATTATGACAAAGAAATTGAGAGTCAATTCCCTTTATCCTTAAGTAATGACACGGGCTACTCTTTGCAAGATTGCTATTAATGGTCCAGTGCAAGAAAAAAATAGATTTTCCTCGGATCTTGAAATAGACCTGAGCAATTTGGAATCCTGCCATCATTTCCTCTAGTTCCATCTAACTGCAGACTTAATACCATTGGAGAGAAAAAGATAGTTTCTCGATCGGAAGTATTGCACTCAGACGTGTGGACTTTTTCAATCAGATATTTGACAACAGAAAACACCAAATTTTTCAATTCCGCAGGGCAGCAAAATCGGAAGATGAGCTCAGTTTACTCTTCCTCTAGCTGAAGAAAACAAAATGTTCGAGGAGAAGAAAAGAAAAAAAATTGAAACGGGGAAGTTAGAATGAAGGTTGCACAAGTTTTGGACACATGACTTGTTTTGTGTCTTTAATCTAGTTTAAGGTAAACGTTTCTTACTTGTTCTTCAATGAGGAATCGTATTGCCATCATGAATTCTATGTTTGAGACTTCAAGCTGTTAAACACTTATATTATTTGTATTTTTAGATATCCATTAAATTAATCAGTGTTTAATTTTATTAATTTAAGAGGGATTATTTATTCTTTAATTGAATAATTTTGAATAAAATTATTTTTGGAAATCATTTATAACTTTTATTAGTGATGTTACTCATTGTTATATATTGATATTTTTATTCAAGTTGAGCCAATGTTAAGGAGAATCCAATTAATTCCAAGCAATATTAAAAAATCTTAATATAATTATTCATACACAGTTTAAACAGTAACTAATTTAAATTGCTAATATAATCAATTACAAAATTATCTTTAAAAATAGTATTTATTTAATTTTTATTTAAACTTAAATATAAATTTCTTACCTAAACGAAGTCAACAATAACTAAAACGATGTGTGTATTTCAGATCCTTTCCGACATACCCATTTTATGAATATATTTTCATTATTATATTTTTAGAGTACCAAATACGTTCACTAGTAAAATAATTAAATGGTGCAAAATGTTTGATTATGTTTATTAAGATGTAAAATAAAATTAACAAAACATTTTGTAATAAGCAGAAATGCAATTTTAACCGTAAACGTATCATTATCTTATTAGTTTATAGCTTTGTGCTTATAATTTTTTATAAAAGATGATGAGTCCATTGTGAAACTTTGTGATTCAAGTTTATCAATTATATTGATAAAATATCTTACCGTATTGAAAAAAATAACCATAATTAGAATTTAAAATAAAATGTTAGCATTTCGTAGTGGATTCATAAGCCATACTAGTGGAACTTAATAGGCTGAATCTTATTGGTTCTCAATGTTATATGCTTTGAAGTGAAACTTAGAGGAGTGAGTGATTACAAAATGAAATCAAGAGAAATAAAAGAAGAAATTTTCTGCTCTGCCTCACTAACTACAAATGTAAAATTCCAAAATTTAGAAAAGAAGAAAAAAAAAACCCTATTAAATTTTTAGCATTTTTGACAAGTACGTAAAATAGTACATACAGCTTCACTGTATATTTACTAAATTTTAATGAAAAATAAACACAAATAATATACATAATGTAGACGATACTTCTTTGAACACCTTAAAACTATAAAAAATTATTTTATTTTCAGACTGAAAAGGATACAAAATTGAGACAGTTTAATTAAAGTTATTTAAAAAAATTTAAGCATACTATTATTTCAGGTAAAAACATGTGTTAAAATATTTTTACCTTCCAAATAAATTTAAAGTATTCTATGATTATTTTATAGATTATTATTAAGAATAACAAAATTCCAGGGTGCAGAGAAATTTAGGAGAAAAAAAATGCATTAAAATTTATAAACCACATGCTTAAAAAAAGAGAAAATAAACCATAAATAATTATAAACCACATGCTTAAAAAAAGAGAAAATAAACCATGGAAATTTAAACTTATTTGTAAATTCTTTACATAAAAATATTTTTACCTTAGTTGAGTTCCGATAATATTTCCTTTATTCAGTTCATTTCATTAATTAGTTCTTCGAGAATTTTAAATGTAATACTTTTAAGTTTCCATTATGATATTATTTAATATTTTTAATAGTTTTATCTTCCATTAAATCACTTTTAGAAATAAATATGCTTGTATTGAATTGAAAACTTAGATTATAGTATTCCCTTATTTAATTCAACAAACGTCAACTTCATTGTCAGGGCACACAAATATTTACATGTTCCAATATTTAACTAATAATTTGATGCACACAATTTCTCTTCAAATATTTATAAGCAATTTTTTCTAATTATAATGTATCAGCCCAGAATCATAATATTCGATTCTAATTTCACATTTAGAATTAAATGTAAAAGATTTCGATTACTCTTTCCAAAATAGATTTTATGGAAAAATTCAACATGACTCGTTTTAATAAAATATTTCTTTTCTACATCACTTACATTTAACTATTTGATTTTTATACTTATCCTGCATTTTTTTAAAAAAAAAAATTAGTTAGTTTTCTTGAAGTGAAGTATATTTCAATTTCAGAATCTCATACAAAATCAGTTACCAAATTCTTGAATTACAGCTTATTAAAATTTCTCAACAGTTATTTCTGTTTGTTTTATGACATGCATTTTCCATTTTTTTTCAAATGTTTTCAATGTTAAATGGTATGGCATACATGATACAGGAAAATGAATAGTATTTTTATTTCAAGCTTCCTGAAAATCCTAATTCTCCATAACCTGAATTATCTCTGATGTCAAATTTTTTATGATAAGAATGCATACCTTAAACTTATTTTTGCGTCTTTCTTCATCACTGCTAGCTAAATTCTTCTAAGGAATATTAATCAATTCTAAGGAATATTATCAATTCGATAATGTAATTTTACAAAAATTGATGAGGTATCATGAAAAAAACTAAAATCATTTAAATGAATCAAAGTTAAGAAATTTATAATAAGTAGAGTGAAGAATGATAATAAATAAATGGAGTGTATGAGGTTGATTACTTGTAAATACTTATATTTTTTATTAATTTTTATGCATTATTTGGAGATAGAAAATCATGTCTTATGTGATAGGATTTTTATTTAGGTTGATTATTAAAATACTAATGAAAATTTTGAGACATTTTGAGAAAATTTTGAGAAACTTTAACTGCTGAAGTTCATTTACTTTAACTGCTGAAGTAAATGAACTTCAGCAGTTAAAGTTTGTCAGATTATTAATGTATAAGAGGAATGAGAATTTTGAAAGAAGTTGTTGCAAATAAATTTAATTATTCCTAGTTACCTAATATTTTGTTGATACACAATCAAATTACTTGAATATTTTATACTATCATTTCAAGTTTGAGGGAAAGCTAAATATTATTTAATTTCAACTTCTCATGCTAACTATCGATTTTGCAGAAACATCTAAATAAAGTTGAACGAGAAATAAATATACTTCATTATCACATATCAGGAGAATTTTGTAAAACATCCAAGTTACAATAGGTTGAAAAATTATTCCAATATACCAAAGATTATTTAAAGCTTTTTAAGCAAAATATAATGGATCCACGTTTCATGTTCGAGATATTTTAAAATAATATATTATAAATCATCAAGATAATCAATTCAGATCATTAAAGTTAACATATTCCCAAAGATAAATTATTTATAATTTAATAGTTATTTTAAAATTTCTGTTTTTCATAAACTTTTGTGTAACTGAAGTTTTTAATTATTCAGTATTTATAGGAAATTAAAGTCTTCTATTTGTAAAGAAATTTTTGTTTATATTCATACTTAAAAATACGTTGGGTACTTTTTATCTGTTAATGTATTATTATATCAATCCTTATGTCAGCTTATGTTATGTAAGTTTAATAATCTTAGTTTTTGCATCAGAATCTTCCACTCTAAATTCTTAAATAAATACTTTAATTTCTTCAATCATAAATCATTAAACTTAAATAAAACAAAACTCTTACATTTGATTTGATGTGTCTTTTATAAATGATGGCTATGGAAAATTTTAATAGAATTAAATGATATAATTATACACTGGGCAAGGAATTTTTAAATAAAAAATATTTGAAATAAAATTATTAATTGCAATGCACTAATTAACTTTTGCTCTTGTAATATATTATTCATAACTATACAGTGTCTTATAACAACATTTTAAAGGCATTTACTTAAGAATATCAATTATTTATAAATTTATCAAATATAATAAATATTCTTAAATATTATTGTGCGTAGTAACACCATAATTCAAATCATAAATTACGCGATATTTTTTAAAATATAAATTATGTATTTAATATTCCCTCTGTTAGAATGCTTTTAAAGTTCGGACGAAAATATTCATGCAGAATGTTTCAAATATATAATCAAAAAGCGAAAATTTGAAGAGAAATAATTATTTTAGAGATTTCTATTCACAGTTAATATGCATTATGCTTGAGAACAAAAAATTGTACTCTTTTAGTGCAAACTATTTTTTTCTTTTTATGTAATGTGAGAGGAGTGTGACATTTTTTCATGTTTCTCATCTTTGAATAAAGTGAGATTAAAATTTTAAAGAAAGTAATTTGTTTCTCTGGGAATAATCATTTTCGGAAACTTGTTTTCATGCAATCATATTTGAAAAAAATCTAATGATTTCAAAGCTAATTTTAATGAAATATTTTATGATAGAACTACAAATATTGCTTTTTAAAAATAACTTCAATTATTCATCAGTTAATAAATAGCAGAATTTTTATTGCTATTGCCCATTGTATTTAATTAAAATTTATTGAAATAAAATCTAATATTAGCAAAATATTTGGCAATATTTACGTCTTTGCTTTTTTATCTACTAATTCTAAAGTTATTCTTAAAAATTGAGTAGAATACATTCAATGGGGAGTTTAAAAAATTTTAAATCATAATATCTTTTTACCATGTTTAAAAACTGAAATACTTTCTGGGGATAGGATTAACATTTTGAGAATTAGTATAAACAAGAAAACGCTTATGAGAAGAATTAATAACGAATTAAATTTTTGCAGCAATAACAAAGTAGAAGATAATATTTACAGAAAATCTTTCTTTTTAAAAAAAAAAAATTATTGGTGCGTAAAATAAGATTAACATGAATCTAATTTTTTCTTTCATTTTATTTTTTAAAACTTTGTTAAAATAATAATGTCTTTCATTTTAAAGCATGATTATAATATTTTTTTTTAAATTTGAAATTTTAAAAGTTTTCTTTATATGATTTTAAATACTGGTTTTTGTGAACAATTTTTTTTATGAAATATATGTTTTGTACATGTGAATCTTTCTAGGTATTTCCTTTTCATTGCAGGTTTATGAACAACATTTTTAAACTTAACATTTCGATTATTATTAATTGTTAAATACATTAAAATTATGTGATTATTTTTAGAAATAAATGATAATTTATTTTATTCTAATTTGAAATATATTAATATCATTAAAACATTTTTTTCCAATTATCCTTATATTTTTTGATTAACTAATTTTTATGTCTCTCGTAATGATTAAATTTATTAATTATTTTTTAAAATTTATAATTTAATAATTAATAAATTTATAAATTTATAAATTTATAAATTAATAAATTTATAAATTAATAAATTTATTAATTATTAATTATTTTAATGATTAAATTTAAAACAGTTGTAACATTTGAATTGTTTTTTTTAATTTTAAATTCAAAAATTTAACATTATAAAATATAAAATTGATTGAAAATAAAAATTATTTTAGCATATATATCAGCTGTTTCAATTTACTTTGACTTTCATAAATTAAAAATAGTTTATTATATTTGATTAAAATATTTTTTTTGTCTGCTAATTTAATTATGCATATTACAAATAAATAAATTGATTTACATTGGAATATATCTAGATTATAAATAGGATTTTACCTGATTATGAGATAATATATCTTTTTGATTGCATTTTATTTCATTTAAAAATAAACAGCTAAATTGTTATTCAGAAAAATTGTAATTATTCACGTTGCATTAATTTTTTTTTTTCAAAATAATTTTTTTATTTTTTTTCATCAAAAATTAATTGATAAAAATAGAAACTTAAGTAATTAAAATCCGAATGGTATTGATTTACAGCCATTTGTGATGAACTTTACAGCGTTTAGAACTATTTCTGTAAAGTTTTCTTTACTATCAAATTTGTATAAGAGGAGATAAAAAAAGAACTTATTGGAAACGTTGATTTCAAAGACACCATGTAAACTTTAAACAGACTACTAGCTTAAGTATATGAGAATGAATGTTGGAACCACAAGCTTCCCTTCTTTACATCATTAGAAGGGGATAAAATCCGTACATCAAGGGGATAAAAGAAGGAGGCTACTTTTCTAATGTTGAAAAGATCGGGAGACGTTTTAACGTAGGAAGTTATGTGCTTGCTGGGGAGGAAAACAATTGCGTTTTCTGTTCCCTAGTAATTCAATGTTTGTAAATAAATCTTGACTGGAATTTGAGCTATACGTGAATGCAGCAGACCTTGAGACGAGAATTGCAACATAAACCTTTATGCTGACCTCTAATGTAATAACGCAGCTAGGGACGGAAGCAATTCCACAGACCGGAAATAGCTTTTTCTGTCATCTTTTTATATTCCCCTAGAATCTCATGTATGGATTTCTATTTTCTTTTCTGGATAACATAAGCGAGCAAATCTTGAATTTTATTTCATCTGAGATGGTGGAGGGAGTTTTTCTACCAAAAAAAAAAAAAAAAAAAAAAAAAAAAAAAAAAAAAAAAAAAAATCTGAGAAGGAAGTCAGTATCAATGACTAATATCAGGCGGAAAATATTCCTGCAGCAAATCTAAATAATAGTCTTGAAAATTTGTGTCAGTTGACACCCAGTTACTTAATCACATGATGATAAAAATTCAAAATTTAAACTAAATAAACAAACGAATAAAAAATAGGATGTGAAGAAAAGGCAAATGAAGTTTTAGAGATTAACATATACAAAACAATACGAATTCAATTACACGGAACAATTTTAAATTATTTTGAAGAGAATAAACATATAATTATATTTATAGAATATAATTTTTAAAAATTTGAAAGTTTTCTTTAAATTACTTGAACTACCTTCATCACTCGAAACGTTTTTAATTCATTAGCAAGTGTGTATCATACAGAAATAAGAATATGTTGTTCTTACCATCTTCATATTTGAAAAATTAATACATGATCAGCTTACTTAAATAATTCTTAAAAAATATTTAGAACTGACAAGTCAGCAGCGTTATTACCAATTAATATAATTTAAGTAACGATTATTAAGGAATTAATGTTAGGTATAAGCTAATTAATTAATAATCATGAATGGAAAAATAATAGGAGGCTAGAATGCAGCATATCTTTTCATCAAACAAAACTAGTTAGTTTTATATGATTCACAATCTTGTGCCTGTGAAATTTATTTACCTTTACTAAAAAAATTGCTTAGAACCCATCTTCCTAACTTATTTAAATATATTGAAGACAATTAGAGAAACAGACACGTAAATGTTGGAAAGGTATACTTTTAGAATTTTCTGGAAACAAAATGAGCTATGTTATTTTTATTTTAATGAATTTTTTTCCACAAAATTTTCCTTGTATGTCAATAGATATTATGCTCTAAGACACATATAGTGTATTATATTTGGAAAAAAACGTGTCAGTTCTTATAGAGCAAGTCATAACAATAAGTCATACATTTGAACCTGTCATATTCGATTATCTACTTTTTTAAGATTATACTGAAACTAAAACTGTGCACTCTTATTGAAACAATATCATATAATCACATTACACAAGAAATGCGAATACTTCTAATAAGAATTAGTTCTATTGATAATTTTACACTATTTAATTTGATTTTAAAAGCAAAATATATTTTGTAATGATTTTTATTTGTACAATGGAAATCTTATTAAGGGAAATGAAATCATTTTATAAGAGAATCATGTATAATTATATAAAAAAGAAATGTAAAAAAAAAAAAAAAAAAAAAAAAAAAAAAAAAAAAAAAAAAAAAAA
>JAPDSC010108055.1:386143-397743 GCA_026290005.1 Latrodectus geometricus
TTTTTAAATGTATTCTTTTCTCTCAGATTCGTGAAGATTTTCTTTTCAGGAACTTATCAACAAACAATTCCTTAACCTCTTTAGATGAGCAAGACATTTTTTTCTTTTTTTCTGAATGAGGAATTTGAAGGTAGCAAACATTTTACTGTAGTTTTCATGATATTTGTACAAAGTAAAGTTTTTATTTATGCTTGCAAAACTTTTTAAAATTTTTTAAAATTTCTAGTGCTTTATTATGATACACAGTAAAAATGAAATGTGATGACTTATGTATTAAATTAGTTAACTTGGGCTTATTTCTTAAAATTTCTTGCTTGTTATTTACTGTTATTTTGATGTATTCTTTTTAAATTCATTAAAATACATTAGTAAAAATCTAATATAATTTGTTGCTAATTTATGTTATTAATTGTAACATTTTGTATTAAAAGTAATTAGTTATTAATATTCTCTTTATTTTACTAAAATTGGTATTTTAATGTCAATACCATTCATTTAAAAATATTTCAATATTTAATGAAATACATTTTTACGTTTGGCGTTACGATTAGAAAAGCCCGCTCACACTGTTGTAAAACAAAATGCAATTGACATTTTGGGAGAAAACGGAAGATCTTTTGCCTATAAATTACTTAAAAAGAAAATTTTTCCACATTCTGTTCCTCACATAAAACAATTAGATCATGTAAATTTAGATTCATGTAATATTGATTCTAAATCAATAAACTGTAAAGGATCTTGAAATTTGGAATTTCAGCCAAAATTTAGGCAAATAGCATGCTTAAAATGAAAGTTGAAAGTGCTTTAATTTTTGTATTTATGTTAAATTTTCTTCTGTGTGAAACTATGATAATATCATCATAAATTTCATCATCATTGAACTTTATAATTTTCGTCAATGCTTTTTTGAACTTATGTTTCATATTATTAGTCTTAATTAATTTTATATTCTAAGTACGTCAACATGCTGATTTTTATTAGAAATAAATCATATTAAATCAAGAGACAATAGATTTAAAGACAAATGAAGTCATTACTTAGCTAGCAAGAAAATTATTCTCGTTATTTTTTAGTATTTTTACTGTTCATAATAAAATTAAAACGTTATGCATTTTTTTAAAATAAAAAATAAATCATAATATAAAATATGATTTTTATATAAATTGTGCATATTATCAGACAAATTATTAATAAACATTTCAGTTATAATTCATCATAAAATAATATTTCATTATTTTACTACGAATAAAATAACAAATTTAAATATAGGTATTAGTAAATTTATAAAACAAATGTTCAAATATTCGTACTAATTTTTACATATTGACTAATACCAATCTGAAAAGCTTCATATTTAGCTCCGATGTTAATTATTTAACAACATAATATTATAGTCTATAATCTTCTATATTCTCTAATTCATTTAAATTTTAAGGTTTCAATTTGTACAGCTTTATTTACAAAACATTTTAGGCTAGAAATGGAAACACTATTAAAACAAAAAGATATTAATCAAATATCATCAATGAATAATTCATGGAGTTCATTATATAATTTAATCATTAAAAATAGAATTTAAAGCAATTTAGTTATAAAATTATCTAGATTTGAGTGAAAACTGCCTCCTATTTAAAATCATTTGAATCAAAGCACGTTTTGTTCACATGTGTCAGTCAGACAAGATGAGTGTAAAAAACGGCATCAAAGCTTTGATTGAGGAGTCATCTAACTGCAATGAATCTTTGAGACACAAGGAATATGATCCATGCCAGAAAGCCTTTCTTGCCTGCTACATATGCGTATACGAGAAAAGAAAAATCACCTAGAGAAAGAATAAAGAGAAAAAAATTGCAGAAAGCTACAATCTAGCACAAAAAGAGAGTATAATTTATAGCACTCAATAAAAAAAGGCACATACGATGAAAAGCCGCCAATTTTTCAAAATGTGATAAGGTTGATAGCATATAGATCAATTTATTACATAGAACTGTTCAGAAGGCTCAAGCTGATTTTATTCAACGATATATGATCTAAAACTAGAAAAAAGAGAAAAAATGAGTGAGAGGTGGAAAAATAACAAGGAATCCAATTTTTTTTACATTATTATTATTTTTTCTTTCATTTTTTTTAACTCGTCACTTAGGTTCCTATTTGAAATTACCGTTAGCAAGATGGAGATTTTCGAAGTCACTGATTGTTCTCTTTTTTTTTTTCTTACGAATGTGTTTATTCTTTTTATTATTATCCACCATACTCCTTTTTCGGCTAACGTAAAAGCATTACAAATTTGTTAGATATATTTTTCGATTTTAAAAGCTAATTTTATAGAGTTCTGTGAGTTATAAAAATGCATTAATAGTGTCATATATTGCCAAGCGTTTACAATCATTATCTTTAACTTCTGCTTATAAAGACTAAAAAAGGAATACTTTGTTGATTCTTAGCAAAAGACATTTCACCCTTAAAGTTCATTATCGTGATTTCTATCACTTACAGATTTCCTTACATTCAGAAACGTAATATTTTTAAAATTCTTATCTGCATTAGAATTTACGTATAGAATATTTTTTAAATTAGAATTTGTTTCACTCATACTATCACAATAAAAAGAAAAAAAATATAAAACAGGAAATATAGAATGATACAACTATTATTTATTTCATACGCATGTATTTAATATTACTTAAATTAACTGACTTAATTTATTTAAAAAAATTGTACCTTAATCATTATAATTTCAAGTAGTTCTAAATTAATTAAATTACTCTGTATAATTAAAATTTCAAGTGTTATTTAATTTGTGACATTAATAATATGAGATCTAAACTTTGCTCGTGTTTGAAATAACATTTAAAATTCCAATGAATTAATAATTAAATGATGGGGAAAATTCTCTTCCAAACACATTTTCCAGAGCCGCATGCGTTAATAAGAAAATATGTAATCGATATCACTGAGCTGGCAAGTGTAATTAATTTTTAAAATTCTCTCTCATAAATAATAACAGATAATCTTAGAGCTTTCGTAGATATATTTTTAATTTAAAGTTTTTTAGATAGAATAAAAGATACACTTTCAAATGTTATTCACAAGCTGTAAGCTTTGGAAAAGGTAACAGAAACAATTTTGAGGTATGATCAATAGTGCATCATTAATAAATAGTAAAATTTCAAAGAAGTGTTTAAAGTTTCACTGATATAGGAATCGAAATCTATAGGATTTGTATGCATAACTCTAAACCAGAAGTCATACTATTGGATAAAGTATGCAAGAGATATACGAATTAAATTTCAATCTTATAAAGCATTACATGGCATAGTATCATATGAAATGTTTAATTTATGTTTTCTATTTGAAGGAAAACATTATAATTGTCTCTAAATTTTAAAGCAAAAAATAAATCTGTTATTTGTTTTTTCTTGATTTTCATAGCTAAGCATCACCACATAAATACCCACGCATAAAACTTGTAACAGAGTTTATGAAACACTTTATAAAGTTTTATTAAAAGTTTTCAGTAATAATTTTTTCTTGTAAGTATATTTTTTATTATTTATTTGTCAAGTTTATATTAAAACAATAACAAAGGAGTTAGTGAATTGCGCTAGAACAAACTAGCTCAGATTTAATATAGTAAAAATGATAAAAAAAGTAAAGTATGATAAGTCATTAAATTAATACACTAGTCTGCCATTTATGGTAGAAATCTACAAATTGTATGCACTATGTAAAATATACTTATGGCTTCCTTTGGACAAATCACATTGTTTTTTATTTCACTTTCTAATTTTCTTTTCTTTTTTACTAATTGTTGTATTTGATTTTTCATTAAACAGAGTTTTTTGTTAAGTAGATTTATGGACAATATACAATTTCGTTATTGTCTTTTGAACTTTTTCCGCTTTTTGAGTGTTACATGATTTCATTACTCTTGGTAAGTAATTTATGATGTTTTAATTTTAATTAATTTTTGACATTTATTAAAACTATTTAAAAGAACACTTTTCATGAAATAGATAAAACTTACGTGCAAATATATTGAAGTTTAAAGACAGAGTGTAAAAAAAAATCATAAAAGTCAAATGTAAATTAAGATAATTCCATACTTTTTGAATTATTAGATATAATTTGAATTATAAAACATGTCTATTTGTCACGTGATTGCGTATTACTTGATCACAATTGAATTAATTTTGAATAACTTTTTCAATATGATATCTACGACAAAAGTATTTTATTACAGCGGCTTCTATTTATATAAACTTTTTTTAAAATATTATAAATAGACATGAACATTTATCACTGCATAATGAATGTTATAATAATTTACAATAGCGTTCAACTAACTGACAGCACACTCCTATGAATATAAGTTACAGATGTTCAATTAGATAGTAATAATCTTGTTAGATAATAATAAGAAAGTAATAAGAGATAAATTTTGCTTTGCAAGTCTGTTAGGATGAGTTTCTAATTTTTCTGTATTGTAAAACCTGAATATAGTCTCGTATGAAAAGTCTTACAAGAAGTTAAATAAACAGTAGATATGTGCTCAAAGAGCTTCTTAGTTCTCGAACAACTACAAGATATTAAGTTACTCTTACAAGAGCAGTCAAATTCATTTAAATATTTCAAAAGTATTAACGTAATACAATTTAACTTCTATAATTATATCATGCTTAGTGAAGTGTACGAAATTTGTTGCACATTTTCTGCTAAACTTAAATAAAATACATTAAAAGTAAGTTAGAAAATATTTGATTCTAAATTTTTAAGTTGTTAACCATCTATTCAAATAATTTTCTAATCGACAATTTTAATTTGAGTATTCGACAACATTTAATGAATAATTATAGCTCATTTAATGTAAAACAAATCAAATAGTATGTTTCATTAATTCTATAATGTATTTATGGCACAAAAAATACTGTTTTAAGGAATTTTATTCACAAGTTGCATACGCATACATGACGTTACTTATAACAAAATAATTTATTTTATCACATATCAGAAAAATTAGATCATGAATTTTGTTCGAGAAAAATTTAATTTTTAAGTTAATTTTGAAGAAAATATATAATCCGATTTTTTTGTATGTTTTTTACGATGTCTTTAGATGTTTTTAACAAAGGATAAAAAATTTGATAATTGTAGAAAAAATGTTCTTTATCAAAATGTATTATCAAAAATATTGAAATTGCCTTTCTTATCAAAACAAATGAAGTCAAAACAATAATGTTTAGTTAACTATTCCTTTTATAAATTGTATTATTTTATTTAACTATAAAATAGTATTTACATCAGAAAATATTTCTTGTTAATATAGTGAAAGAAAGAAATGATTATTTAACCATTGCAGTCACGTTTAATTACAAAAGTAAATTAGTCATAAAAACATGCATAAATAACAATAATTTCATTAAATCAATATTCAACTTCAAGGAATACTTCTTTTCAACACAAAGTTGTAAACATATTTACTTACTTAGACAAATGAATTAAAAGCATGGATGCGTGGAATCAATTTAGAAATATTTCTATAGATATTTCAATAGAAACTAAAGAATACTTTCAAAACTGTTTTATTTTATTTATGAATATTTTTTCTTAATATCATCTTTAATTATTTATATGAGAAATTTGATTAGATATTTTAAAAAAGAAAAATGCTAAATAAATAAGCAAGTATTTAAACTTAATAATGTTATTTGTTGATAAAAGTTTTCCCAACTAATAAACTAATTAGTGTTTTTATAATTTTTAAAATTCTAATAAATAAATAATTTTACAAGTTGAAATTTATTGTTGAATGTTAGTTGTAATAAGCATATAGAGAATATTTAATGCAATATCGTATACGAAATTAGAAGCTTTTTACACGAGAAGAATATAAACCTCTAATCTACATAATTTCTTTAAAAACTAAGTACTTTAATTATATATGTTGCCTCTCCACTGATCAGTAAATATACCTATTATATTAGTTTTCCTTAAACATCATTTAAAATGCTCACATGAGTTAAAATCCTGCATCAAATGTTCTATGCGTTACAAACACCATGAAAACAATAAAAATACTTTCATTATCCATTCAAGTCACACTCCAGAGTTTTAACCATCGTCAAAAATTATTAAAAAGGAAGATGTGGAAAGAGTAGTAATTAAGGTATAGGGTAACCTAATTGTCTGAAGATAAAACAGCCAAGTGTGTGATCAATCTTGAAGAAAACTGGATGATTGAGTGAGAAGATTTAGCAACTTCACGTGAATAAGAAAACTTGATATTTAAATAGACATCTTATATTAAAAAAAACAAAATTATGAACAATAAAAATCAAGATTTAAATATTAATAAGGGAATGTGAAACTGAACACACGTAAAAACCGATATATGCAAATTTTAAAAAAAGTGAATATGTTACTACTATATATACCAGTCTTAAATGTGTAAAAAAGAAAATGAATAATTTTGTTGTAAAAAATCTTTAAAATATTCTATTAATAAAACTAAGTAAATTGTTGTATAAAATGGAACATTTCTTTGACCATTTAATCATTTAACATAATAAAGTGTTACAATAATAGGTTGTTTTAACTGAATTACATGCGCTATCATGTACTTAAAAATAACCGCTTTTAATAGACAAATCAAACCTATATAAATAAGAATACATTTTATTCAACACAATAATTATCTTACTACTTCGATTTATAAGCATTTAACTCCATAATGAAGCTCAAATATTCAACTAAATCGAAACGAATAATGCCCAGAAAGGGAGGTAAATGTTTGATTCAAATTCTAGATTTTGCAGATTACAGTCGAAATTCTAAAGAGAGTATTGAAATACTAATGCTGGAAAATATTTACTGATTTATGAATTGTACTTTTTTTTTAAAATTCAACTGTATGTAAACGCATTATTATTTATTTATAGCGTGCACTATTATGTAGCAGTACCCATAACATTTTATTAAATGCACAAAATTGCACCTTGAATACCAGCTGAGATTAGAAGTAAAATATGTATTATTTATAATGCGTATTACTGTGTTAATAAATTGTTAACATTTCCATCGAAGTATAAAATTGTGCCTTGTATACAATCTGTGAATAGAATTAAAATACGGTATTTTGCAATAAAACTGATGATTATTTTCAGTGAAATATTTTAATGTGATTTGGCAGTATAATTTTAAATGCATTAAGTAAAAGCTTTAGTAAAATTATTTAAAATACTAATTTATTGTGCTAAAATAAGATATTTTTCCTAAATGGATTAAAATATCAAGCATCATAGACAAGAATGATATTCACTCTAAAAATTTCAAACTATGCAAAAAAAAAAAAAAAAAAAAAAAAAAACCAAATATCTCAAAACTTTCATAAGACAATGGCAATATCACTTGGAAAAAAACCACTTTTCTACAAATAATCATTTCAATGCAGTAAGAAATGCACTTTTTGTATCATCTGCAAAATAGCTATGGAAATGTGATTAAAATATATATCACTGAAATATATCATGTTTGAATTCTGGTATTTAATGGATAGTAAACTTAGTGGAATGAAAATTCAATTTCCTCCTTAAAGTTGCAGAGAATAAACTTAATGATTTGAAAACTTAATTTCTTACGTTGTTATTGACTTGTGTCTGCTAGTCTGGCAGTATGAGGTGAACTGCTCTACTTTTCTAACTGAACCGTAATTTAGTGTGGAGTCCGACTTCTTCAGTACATATGCGCATGACATAGGTACCTGTTTATAGGGTAAGCAACCATTCGTAACTCGTATATCGAAGGAATGGACAAAGACAGGAGAGAGAGAAAAAAAAAAGTTCATCCATGCCTAAACCAGGATTCAAACAGTCATGCATGCTGACCACTGGAAATGGTAGATGACATGCTTTCCAGTGGTCAGCATGCCTGATTGCGTGTGGGGTCAGCATACCTGAGTACTTAATCTGCATAATAAAATTTATTACATGTGATACATGAAGCATATTTGAATGAGCATAAAATAAAATATAAAAAAGTGAGATAAATTTGAAATTGTAATAATTATGTGAAAGGTAAAAGGCTGAAAATACAGTTATAACTTTTCTAAAGCTCTAGACAGCGTAAAATATGTTATTTTCCTATAAATAAGAAAAGATTTGCTACTTTTAAATATACTTCATAAAAATTTAAAAAAAAAAAAAATCTTGTGCTCCCTTATAATAATGATGATTACGAGTAAACTTAACTTAGTCGATCATATTATATGGGATGACAAAGAAATACCTACTTAATATATTTCTTTCAAAAGCAAGGTAATGATTAAAAAAATGTAGCCAACTTTCAAGTTGAATCTTTGATATTAAAATCATCTAACCTTTGAAAACACTTTCATGTCTTAAAAGGAACAGTTACTTTCATGTTTTAAAAGGAAAATTTAAGCGTTCATTTAATATAATATAAGTATAAACATTAAGCAAAATGTAACATAAATACTATTTTAAAATGTAACTATTTAATTTCTAAGAATAGATTTTAATGTATCAGTACAAGAAAAATTTTCTCCATCTTACAATTTGTGTGCTAATTCGAAATGAAATCTTGAAGTAAATATATATTTGTGTATAAAATATATCTGTATAAAAATAAAAACTTATGACCTTAGAATTAGGTCTATTTTTATCGATTCAGATAATTGTTATCAATGAAAATCTCTTATGAAATGATAGCATCTTCCATAGGGTAAATAAGATAATTACTTCATTACTTTATGCTATTCTCCGGAGAATAATATGGTGACTGAAAGTCCAAAAACTCCCAGAGAAAGACAAATTCTTCGGACAAGTAAGATCATGATGTCCTTGAGAAGGCAACAAAACAAAAACTACTTTGAGTGATACATAAGAAAATAGTAGAATGGACTGAAATTAAAAAAATACCATCACATACTATTTTTTTTAAAAAAAATAGTTTAGATAAATTATATTACTTTCTCGAAATTCAAATAAAATCAAATGAAATTGTTTATGCAATAAATTTGTAATGTAATTAAAATAATTAATTGAAAGGAAAGATGATAATTAATGTCTCTCTCTTAAATATATTGCAAAAAATAATGTGCATAAATAAGGAGAAATTTTAGGTATTTTATTTTTACTATAGATGTTAAAAAAACAAGATTTTTTTTTTTAAATTAAGTGCATGTAATAATTTTTTTTCCTAAAATTACAAATTAGACAAAAAAAAAGTAATAATTTTAATTGCGAAATTGTGTACGTAAAATTATTAGATGTTTTTCGTATTCCATGCGCTTTCTATGTCTTTCAAAGTAAAAAAAAAAAATCACTTGTATCCTCCAGAGAAATACCTGAAAAATGATTTTCAATGATTTCAACGGAATATTTAATTTTCAAGCAAAATGACGAAATAAATTGGTATAATTCAACAACCGGAAAATTCGTCAAGCAATGGTACACAGCAAAAACGTTAATCAGTATATTAACTATAATACACCAAATTAAGCATAATTTTTTTAAACGATTAAGAAAGATTGAAAACCTATGTATCTAAATACACATTCCATTGTTTTGATCAAAAATACCCATTTTTTTAATTTTCAATGAAATTATATGAGTTCTATTTTTTACATAATACGTTTTAATATTTAAGATACCTGTTCTGAAGACTCCTTTAACAAAAATGTTTATACTTAATTAAGGGGATCATAAGGACTTTTAATGGTATCCAGAGAGAAATATCGTAAGTATATTAGATATTCAAACTGAAACTAGTTAGTTAAATAATTTTCGATTTGTGACATGTGCAAGGAAACGAATCTCACATGGTAGAGTCTTCTCATTTAAAACCATTAAAATGCATTTATTATAGACTTAGTGTTATTTCCTAGAACGGGAAGACAACAGAGAAATAAGCACTGTAAATAAGTTTCAGTCAAATTCCAAATCTTTATATATTTGGTAAAATTCAGATATGAATGTAGGAAATATATGTGAGATAATTCAGTATATATATATTTAGGATTTTCTAAATATATTTGGTTTTGAAGTCAAAATGAGCTAATATAACCAGATAGAAGAAATTATTCATAAGTTGAAATTATTCATTAATTTGAATTTCTGTAAAACAGTTTTATACTCTGATATAACAGAAGTATTATTGCACACTCGTTTTTTATTTTCATTTAGTCTTGATGGGGGAAGTCATCAACTCTTCTATTTTATATAAAAACAGAGAGTTTATTCTTATCAAACCATATAATAATTAGAATTTTAATAATCTGTGGCTATTTCTATATTTTTAATGAGCCTGTGAAATAAATTTTAAATTTAACAGCTACCAATTTAAATAAAAAAATAATATGAATTTTATGCTGATAAATATTTGCATTGCATAAAATTATCAAAAGAAAAAGACTGTCGATTTCTTAATAAAATTAAAAATTTTATTTTCCTTGATTTGTTATTAATCCAGTTTACAGTGTGTCAGTGACAAACTAATTAAATAAAAGGAGTACTTAGCTTTATTTTTCACAATAACTTGAATTTCATTAAACTGATAATGATTTAACAAATTTTATCACTCTTCCATTAAACGCATAATTGGGCAACTATGATCGATGTTAAAATGTGAATCCTAACTGAAAACGTTTAAATAGATAATGATTAACTAACTTAGAAAGTGAAGTAAAAAAAAATCATATTATATTAGAAAAATAATAAATTCAATTTATTCATTTAATCAGTAATTTGCACCTACATTTGAAAGATGCAAAGTTACATATCATACAAAAAATAAAAATTTTTGAATATGGATAACTACTTGATTATTTTTTACAATAACTCATATCGTTTCTATATTTATATATACATTATTATAATAATTTATATATTCTTATATTCATATATGTGTATGAATTATATAATATATTATATAGTGTAATGCATGAATTCAGTATCAACTATATAATAAAATGTAATTATTTTGATTTCCTGCATAGTTAATATGGAGTAAAGGAGAAAACGAAGGCAAATTTATAAATGGACTTATCTGAAACAAATATGTGTCTGCCTCACTATACATTATGATAAGATCACAAGAATGGAAATTCTGCTTAGAAATTTTACGTTTTATAAGTATCAAATGAGTAAGCGTTAATAATTCACGATTCGCAATAAAGTACAAATATTACAATAATAAATGTACTTGAGAAGAAGGAAATTATTCATAATTTCTCACCTATAAAAATGATGGTAGAAGAATACATTAAAGTAAGGTATAGTTTTTCAAATTAGTTATTTAAATTTCAAAATATTTGTTAGTAACCACAGAAAATTATTGTCCTTTTAAATGACAGCTCTGTTCATGTTTAATTATGTAAAATTTTAACATTTGTGAAATTCAATAAGAAAGTAATAAAGCTACGTAATTTAAAATGAATGAGAAAACTATTTTGAACTTTAAACAGAAATGATAAACAAGCATTTTCAATTATTCTAATATGAATCGTTTGATTAAAATACACATGAAACAGAAATTTTAATATTATCCAAGTTTTCTGCAAAACAACATAGAAATCTAAGGAA
>JAPDSC010108055.1:400790-417050 GCA_026290005.1 Latrodectus geometricus
ATATATATATATATATATATATATATATATATATATGTTATTTATATGTTTTAAAGAACTTATTTGGCCTTTAATAACAAATTTATTATTAAAATCGCAAACAAATTTTATCCGTGGTATTAAAGAAGTTAAACTGTATGACTATAACTATATGAGATATTGACAAATTCATGTACTGAGAGTGATGGGAAGAAGCTTCCATAACAGAATGTAAATAAGTCCAATGATCTCACGGAGTATATTCTGTGGTAATGTAACAATACAATCAAAGTTTTCTTTATACTTACTGTGTAAAACGTTCATAAGAACGTGAATGCATAATGCATATATGTATATATGAACTGGAAGTCTTTGAAAATTTTTACACCACTTTATAGCGTTATTCTATGTATAGATAAGAAGAACCATCATTTGATTCGATTATTAATCTTAGAATTGTTCCCAAGTACCCTTTATTCAAATAATTTACATAAATGATCATTTTTAAACTAATTACTTTGTATACAAAATGCTCTTAAAATCCATTTATTAAAAACAAATCGTTTACGGTATCACAAATAATCCTTTACTACTTTATTCGTACATAGAAAAAAATTAAAAATTATTTATAGTATTGTTAAGTGTACAGTTGAAATTATTTGGAATTAGTCTGAAAAAAGTATTTATATTCTATTTTAATTTTCTGGAAAGCAAGATTTATTTTTTGATTTCTAATTTTATAAACGCAATCTAAAGAAAATTTAATTTTTTGAACGGACATCTTGGTGCATAGATTTTGACTAGTTGAATTTTATCAAAAAGTAGTTAGTATAAAAATTATTCAGAAAAATTATTCATAAGCATATCAAATGAAAATAAAACATAATAATCTTCATATAAAAAATATAAACAAATAAGACTGTACATTAATTGCCAAAAATAAAATCTCTTTAATTAAATATTTAAATTTCTTTTTGTTTAAAGTGTTATAATGTTTTTATTAAGTTCTCCTAAGGGTTAAAATGCAAAGCTTCAAAAAACTATTATTCTAAACATATTAATATTTTTGCATACAGTGCAAGCATATGACTTATAAAATATTAATATATAAAATGCATATTCATTATAAATTATAAAATAATGAATATGCAATTTATTTATTATTTTTCTTTTAAAACATCATTATCTTTGAAATTTTATGATTAAATCTTTCATGCTCATTTCATTCAATTTTTTGTAATAATTTTATTAAGTTATGATAAAACACTTGATTTTCAATCTTAAAATCTATGAGAGAGGAAATCCCCAACAAAAAATACTTTAAAGATAAATTTGGAATATTGTTTGGAAAGAGTTCAATCACGGATGCATTCTTCTTTTCTTTTAAGAAAATTGCATATTTATCAAAAAAGTACATTTTTGAATAATGTGCAAAATATTAATTATTAATTTTTCTATTTATTAATTTAAATCTATGCACTGATATTTCATTTGATGGAATCAACAAAAATCTTTAGAAAACATTTGACATGGAAAATTTAGAAAAACCATTTTTCAAAATTTATGATCAATATAAACAAATTATTTATTAAATACATAAGAAGACTTATTTATTTATGTAAAATATTTCCTGATTGTGGTAAAGCATAAACGCAACACGTTAGTAAAAAAAAACTTTAGACTTTTATTTTACTTAGTTGCTAGTATATCAATTTTAGAAACAAAATTGTAATTTAAATTCATAATGAAAATAGTATAAAAGAGAAGAAATTATCATATTTATTTCTTAGTTTCTTTAACTCGACATAAAATACAAGAATATTTATTTTAATAATATTTAATAATATTTATTAATAATTATTTTAATAATATTTATTTAAAGAATATTTATTTTACCTTTACACCCAAGATCAAATGTGCATTGGTAACTTTAATACATTTTAACAACAAAGTATCTTTATAACAGATTATCTTTTATTGATTTTACCCTAAAATTTTCTTTGGTCTTAGGTGTCCAAACTTGGCACGAAACGATCAGATTAATTTCTCTTAACTTTCTAAGGAAGCTTTCTAAATCTTGAAATGATTCAACAAATAAGAACTTGCTTTGTTAGATAATCTTTTAAGCTTTCGCTCTTTTGCAGTATTTTTCTAATCAACTCGTTATAAACCTTTTTGTTAAATTAAAAACATAATTAAAAAATAAAATCTTCTTACTATAGATATATTATATTTATAATTCAAAAAGAAATAAAGATAATAAATCAGTTAAATTTCATTTTTACCACTTTAATTATTTTTAGGACCAAACATGGTGTTTAATTGTATTCCAATCAGAAATTAATTTTCGTTCATATTTTGATTTGAAGTAAACTTATTTCACATATAAGAATGTATTGAAATATAAATTAAAATATTGAGTACTTTATTTGTGACCCCTATTGTATGTATTCTTCACCTTTCATTAGATCAGATTTCTTTTTCAAAATATGTAACCTTTTTTCAAACTAAAACTTTCTACACAATTAAAATATCAATTTATAGTTATAAAGATGAATTTTTGGAAAAATGCAATATAATAATATATAATTATATATTGTGATCCAATATAATATTAGATTAGAAACTTCCTTCGAAAAATTAGTATTTTTTGATTTTATAAATCTGTTTTATTTGTCAATATTTTCAAGCTAGCAGTTAATCAAATAATTAATTTATTTTATATATACGTATACAATTTTAAATTATAACAAAACTAAAAACAAGCATAATATATCACTAGAAGATGAAATATATTTTTTCTTGGATTTCAATTAAATTTTAGAAATAAATAGTGTAAATAATTAAGTATGCTCTTTGTTTATACTTTGAATTGTTTGAAATATGTGCTATCATGAGAATGGTGGTTTTTACATACGTTTTTTGCTGATTTTACATTAGTTAAGCTCACATAAGTGATTAAACAATTTATGTTTGTGGTTTACAATTAAACTTAGGTTACTATTTTATTTATTTATGAATTTAATACAAGTATTTGTTAATTCCAGTTAATTTAGCTTTTGTTAAATTCAGTTAAGGTTTAATATATTTAATAATTTTGACTGATTACTTAATGCAGTTATATCATTTGTAGTTATTTGTTTTCATAAATATGAAAATATAAATATACCTCTCCTGTATACCTTGGACAAAAATACATTGTAAAAACTTGTATTTTTGCTTTCCTTATTTTAAACAGATACAGGCAAAATAAATGTTATTATAAATTTGTGAGAAACGCACTTTATTTAGAAAATGTTTTCTATTAATCTATTAATGTGTTCGGTGTGACTTTCCAAAATAATTTATTCAGTTATTCATAATATTAATAATTATTCATCAAAGAAATTTATGCTCTAAGATAGGTTTGAGCCTACTGTAAGATTGGTTTTGTGACGGTATATTTTATTAGAAAAATAAATTCACAAATATTACATGAAATATCAATCTTGAGTTAAATCTTGATCATAAAATTATAAATTAAGTGAAATGAGTGTATCGATTTCACTATTATATTTCTTTAATTAATTGTATTATGTCATTAATTTAAGCATATTTTTTTGAATATAAAATAGAAAAACAAATTTAAAAAATAAATATCTCCACCATTTATTTAGCTAAGATTATAAATATTTTTGATGATTGGGTTACAAATATGAAAACAATAAATGAACTCTTCTGATTAAAATCTAACTTCAAGATTGAAAATTCAAATTGACATTCTTATTTGAAGTTTTCTCCAACTTGTAAACTAAATGTTAAAAAATTACAAAAAATTCAGAATACATTTTACTAGATTTGAATTTTTTATTGTTAAAAATTACTAAAAAGTAAGTCAAATAAGTCTTCAGTCAGTAAATGAAAAAATTTTGTAAATTTAATATGCAATAAAAAATTTTAAAAATGAGTTCAAAATCAAACTAAATTTATCAGTTTCATTTTCATTACGATGACGCTTAATGATGAAGTATCAAACAAAAATAAATTTTAAGAAACACAAAAATAAAAAAATTTACAACAATAATAGGAATTGATATTAATTTTCACTGAACAGAAATTGAATCAACGTGAAGTTATCGGAATATCTTTAAAATCGAATTCAATTTCACCATCTATTGTAATAACATTTAATCAAAAATACAATAAAGTGCGTAAATTATATTACTAATCTCATTATCCAGAATACATATCTCTAATAAAGCTAACGCCTTTCAGATGAAAGTAACAGCATTCTATTTATTTTAATTTAGAAAGGCTACACAAATCAAGTACGTCTTATTCCAAATAAAATCTGCGATTATTTATAAAGAAATAAAAATGGAAATCTCTCCATGTGGGCTTTATGTCAACTAATATTTCATTCAAGACAGTTTATTCAATTAAACCCTGTTCCGTTATCTTAAAAGGCTAAAATTCTTTTCTATTAGCATTGATTTATTTCCAGGAAAGATTCCAGTCGCTTTTTAAGAAATTGTCAGAGCTCTCTATAATTAAATAATCAGCGTAAGGTTTTACAAGTTCCAATTAATAGGTACTTTTTATGATGTGTGTGTGTGTGTGTGTATTTTACAGAAAAAATTGTATTACCTAGAATTGTATACAACTTACAAATATTTTGAAGTTATATATTGAAAATATATCGGAATTTTATCTTTTTCGTATTAAATAATTTAATTAAATATCCCATATTAGAATTAAAAAAGTAAATTATATTTAAATTAAAAATATGGAATGGTATTAAATGAAACAAAAAGGAATGAATTAATCAATACATATTTAATTAGACATCCTAGCCGTTTTATTTACTGTAGAAAATTTACTAAAGATTCGAAAAATTTCAGGAGTGTTTATTTTTATTATTATAAACTTTTAAGCACTTTGTGTGTGTTTGAACAATAAACTAAGGACATTATTTAAATACATTTGAGTAAACATTATGACTTTGATTTCACTTACATTATTCTAAGTCCAATTATTTTAGATAAAATGATAAAAATTAATTTATTATATTAGGAAAAATCATTTTTAAAATATTTGATTTAAAAATGAGTTTATATATGTAACAAAGAATCTATTTCTATAATTAACATCTAATTATTAATCATGTATCTCATTTAAATTTTATTGATCTCACCGTCATTAAAACGAACAATATTCCATCATCATTATAAATAGTTTATGTAAATTTTGAATTTATGTTTATAGTAATTATTTTTAAACATTTTAACAGTTTATGTAACTGATATTTTTCTCTTCTGGGCAGTAAATTGCTCTTTTTCATCTCCATTATTAACAATGTCAAATTTTAATGTCACATAGGTATAAAAACGCTTTAGTTTAGAATATATATCATGTAAAAATCAACACCCTTACAAAATAGTACAAAATTATCTTCAATTTAGAAAGATTTCTCTATTAATTGTAATTTTAATTTCTAAGGAGTTTGTTATTTTGATTGACCGGTAATCTGGATGACGTTGCAAGGTAAAGGAGCCTTGGCAGTGTGTGCATTACATAAAGATTTTGAGTCGTTGCAAGTGTCATGACAGGGGAGCCTGGAAAACTCCTAAGCATCCATCATATTACAGAAACGCATTGTCCATTACGCTGGTGTCAATAATGGATGCAATTGATCAGTACATATTTTCTTCCAAATAAAGAGATGATATCACTGTACCTCGATGAGCTTATCAATCCACTAATATTGAGGGTACCTTTGATGACATAGTCCAAGAAGTATTTTGGCTTGTTAGAATATCCAGGTCCCTAAAAGAAATTTAACACCCGCATATATTTCGTTAAGATATTTCATAGACAGCGCCCTCTGTACATGTGCTGCTGGCAGTTAAATGGTTAATATATATGTTCTGGCCATCAATTCAACAGTTTATTAATTTAAATCCCAACTTGAGCATGCCTTGTTCGTATTGATTTGGAATACATATTAAAATTAAGTCCTGATAAAATTATCCCTCTTGTCTTGTGAAGGAAAAAAACTGGAAAATATACGAACACTCAACCAGATAAATGAATATGGTGACAGCAGAAATACTGGATCAATTTTCTGTTGTTCAACAGTAGCGGCTATCCATTCTCCTTCTTTTCTAGCCAGATTTGAAACGACTGACAATTAACTTGCAAATAGCTTGTTAAAGAAACTTCTTTGCACATTTATTTGTTCATTAGTAGATTCATTGATGAGACAGCAAGTCAAATCATAATGAAAAATTGAAAATATTTAAATGATTTTGAACAAGATAAGTAAAGGAAACTTAAAATAATTTTTAATTATTGATAATAAGGCAATTTTTTGAGCATTCATTTTTACCTTTATCAATTTATATTAAAAATCGACAAGCTTAAAAGTATTCAATTATTTTAAATAATTAATAGTTAATTTATGCTTAACTATTTTGTTTATTTGGATTTGTTTCCTTTAGCTGCAATATACATTTATCTTCTTATTGTTGAGAAGCAGAATATTAATTGAAATGTTTCTTCAATTAGATTAAGTATACCTAAAAATATAAGCCCATATCCTCGTTACAATATATTATAAAATATTGGGGAAAGTTTTCTATATCCTTTACTAGAGTAAGAGAATTGAAAAAGCACAAATACTTTAAGCAAATTATAAAATAATATCTCCTAGAATGTATTAAATATACCAGCAACAGTTTGTGAATTAAAATCATTTAGGAAACTGAGATTAATTATGATTTTAAAATTTAATTATAATTAGTAGATGTATGTACGAAATCATCTTCGAAAAGATATCACACTATACATATATTGCAATTTATGTGCAACTGCAACATATGATAAATATTTAATAAGCTTCATAATGTAGCAGGAAAAATTGTTTTGTAAGTCATATGTGCCTTGCAAAAATGTGGATAATTTGAATAGAAAGAAAAGAAAGAGAGAACTCTTTTATTGTTTAAGCTTGGTGAAGTGATTATTTTACTTTCCTAATATTTCTAACTTTTTTACTGAAACATGAAAACCTGTTCCATTTTTCTAAGCTATCTGGTGGTGGTTATACATGATTTACTAATTTTATATACGTATTATCAGAAAGAAAGTTTTTTGCAAAATAATCATTTATGATCACTAGCATAATATCACTGATTAAGCCAAATTTTTACTTTAAAATTCTTACCAGTTTGAAAACTAACTTTGAAAATATTCTGCAACTTGTACAAATATGTGTAAATAATTTTGTAATTTCCATCAATTTCAATAATTGGTTTGAAATATTACTTCAAATTAGTGATAGATGCAACAGTTTGCCTTAGAATTTATAGCTACTGTTCCTTATTATATCAGCATTTGAGTTTTTCTACACAATTTTAATATCAGCCTCTGAGAAAATTAGCAGTTACTGAAATAAAACAGAATAAAGAAAAGAAAAATGTATCATTTGTTGGAGTAAATTCTATGCAAATAACAAATTATTGCCTATTTATTCAATCTTATACACGAGGACTTTTGAACACCAAAAATATTTTTAACCTGAGTAGCTATATTTTTTTGTGAATAATTTTAAATATAAACAGAAAAATAATGGTTTTCATGGATATTTGAATATTATCAGGTGTACAATTTCGGAAGTTAAAATATTTACTTGAGTTTGTTAAATCGGAAAGACGTTTCATGTACGTCTGATAACTAATTTACATGGCAATTCTCTCAAAACATTTTAGCTGGAATCATTTATTATTTTTATATTACTTTTCATTTTTTTATAATTGTACAGCATCAAAATTACACTTCTGCATGCCAATAACTCATTCCACCTGAATTTAGCATTTTTTTAATATCAAAATAATTAATTTTAAATATAACAGTCGGAGCAAAACATGCTTTAAGTGAAATTGTTTTCCCTTTTTTAAAGAGATTAAAAAGTGTATAACATTTGAAACTGTAAAGGTAAATCAGAGACGCGAATGGTTTTATTATTTTTATTTGATCAGGTAAACTTTTATTTCCTCCTACTGCAGCTTTTTTTTTTTTTCCTCAAAGCGAAAAAGAATGTCCTTAATTCCCCTGCGGCATCATTTGTTAAATGTTTTACTAATTAATATTTTAATTCTAAACATGATTAAAAGATGTTTTAAAACGCTTACAGATCAATCAGTTTAATTAAGAATATTTCTAATTATTCTTCATTATTTATATGAAGAAATGTGAAAATTTCTAAAATCAAAACATTCTTAAGAAAAACTTATTTCTCATTTACAATTTCGTATTAATTACTAATTATATTCTCTAGTTACGCAGAAATTAAATATGCTTTCTTTTTCAAGCAAAACATTAAAATTAATAAATTAAATTTGTACTAAAGTAAGAAAACATGTAAAAGAATTAAGTAGCAGAAGCATACATTTAATAAAATTAGATTCAAAATTATAAATAAATAAAACGATTATTTAAATAATTATTTTTAACGGTGGGCAATTAGCCCTTTATTACAAGAGAGCTATTATCACCCTAGTTAAACCATCAAAAGTCGGTTTTTAAAGTGGGCCACATTTGTTTATCATACCAGAAGAAAAGGCATAGAAATACAGAGTCAGGGGAGATGAACCGGGATTTGAACAGCCTAAGAGTCAAGGACACTTACTAATCAGCCATATGCTGGCATAGTTATAAATAAAACTCAATTAAGTTAAAAACATTTTATAATATTATAACGCAATGTGTGTGATAGAATGCTTCCTTCACCATTGAATAAAATATTAATTGCTTGATCCTATTTTTTAATGAAAAGTTCTTTATAAAATAATATCTGTTATTCATTTTTGAAAAATTAAATTAACATTAGCAATTTAAATGGTTAAATTGAACAATTAACTTAAATTACATACCAAAAACTATTTCAAGCTTATATATCTGTTATATTACAAAATAATTTATAGACTTTCTTCAAACAAACTCAGCTAAATTATATGCTAATTTTCTTTTAATGTGAAATTATTTTTTGTATTGTTAAGTAATTTTGAAGAATTTGTAAGTGGTGATTTATAAGCTGACATTAGGTGATTTCTTCCTTTGACCAGATTTATGCGAGTGAAGTCTAATATTCAATCCATCGATTTTGTGTAAGCGAAATTTCTCCTTAAGTACCCAGGGTCAGTCAACGGTGTGAAACCAAAAGAGATTAACATCTTTTATAAAAGACGATGACATCCTCGTTTTCTTGGGAAGTGCTGATGGATTGCTTCAATTAAAAGAAAGAAACTGAGACAGATATTAAAATAAGAAGAATTTTGAGAAAATAGGAAAATTTGATAACTTTATAAATAAAAATGATTTTTTTAATCTAGAAATTAGGCGTTTAAAAATGAAGTAACATTCGTTGTAGTCAAGTATGAAATAAATGATATAAACATATTTCTAGTATATAAAAATTCATATTTTTACATATACATTTCATCCTATTTAATAATAAATGTATTCAAGAATATTTTAAGAAACTGTAAGTTAGGTAAAATAAAATATCATTACCAAGGAAAGTTAATACAGTCTTAAACATTGAAAAAATAATTTGTAATACAAATTTGTAAGCAAATTATTAAAGAACAATTTTATAATTCGTTGTTATGTCTTTTTGATAATTTATATCATTCTTTATTTTATTTGGTTTGATACAGGTATGAAGTACAAAACATTTTTAACAATGTCATTCTGATCATAAGTACTGGTATTTTGATTATAGAACCTGCTTAATTTGTTTGAAATACTAAAAATATTATCTACTAATGATAAAATGAGGATATGCGCGCAAGCTTTATGGAATTAATTTAATACACATCTTATACAACAAATATTTTCTAATATATCTGTCTTTTAAAATTTTTTGAGATCTTTCAGTATTCTTCATAGTTCTTCCATGAAAGGATATTTTACCAGAATGTCATTTAACTTAGTATCAAAAACAACAAAAATAAACGCAGTGAATATTTTAAAAATTGAATAAAATGAATAGAAAAGAATTCTCGACACTCATTCAAAAAGATAACTATTTCTACTGTTGTAACTAGCAAATAAAGTTCTCAAGAGCTTCTTCAAGCACAAAAATTAAGCTATATTTAGATTAGTTTCCACGCAGCAAAAATATATTTCTCGTAAGACAATTCGGAAAACAAATTAAAAATGATTATATTTTTACATACTATAAAAGAGAGGTGAAATTCAACTATTTCAAATCAATAAGATTAAAACTCATTTATACACACTACCTAAAAGTTTTTCATAAATATATTTCATAAAGAAAAGATTTCGTACTTAGAAAAACAGTAACTCTCTTGATACTTTGGTACAAAAATGAACAATATAAATTATCTATAATATTTTTCGTAGTTTTTTATTAAAAAAAGCATGTTAAAATTAATAATAAATATTACTTGAGTATAAAATTATTATTTGTAATTTTTTCTATTGTTTGTAGATTTAAGATCAATGCTTATTTATTAATAAAATGTTATTAATATTTTTTGATAACATTAGAGAAATATTTAGAATTTTTATGGTAAAAATGCAAAACATAAACAAAATTCATGACAAAACCACATACATTTCTTTCTTTTTAAAAAGCAGATAATGTGAAGTTTCCCCACCCTCTGAAGTTATTAGTACTTGAAAATAAAATTATTGGAACAAATTGGACTAGTGTTACAAATAATAACTTATAAATGGAATAATTATTTTCTTTTAGTATTGACTTCTTTTATCAATATATTTTGAATCTTTTTTTAAAAATTTATTATAATTATTTATTTTAAGTAGATTTTATATTTATGTAACAATGAGAATTCGCATTTAATTATTATTTATCTAAATTTTATTTTTGATGCATTTTTATATGAAAATTTTAACTTTTCCTTCACTAATTCCCGATGATTATTTATTCTAATTCTTTATAATTAATATTTCATTATTTATTAATACAATCATTAGTTATTTATTATGTAACGCAATTATGTACGCAAAAGCAAAATAATTTCTTCCAATAATCTTTAAATTTAAATTAATTTATAATAAAATAAACGGTTTTTCTGAAAGTTAATTCTCATGTATATATATGTGTATGTATATAAAATATATTATATATTTAGTAAACATTTCACATCATCATCCTATAATGCAGCTAGAGAGATAGAATACCTGGGCATGTCATTCTCCTGAAATATCATAATTACTTTGCTTAATTGCTTCAATACTATTCAGATTATTGAAATGAAATTATATGAGAGAAAATCCCTGAACCATTGGTTAAGAAGCATTCTTGTTTCTAAAATGATATTTCAACAAAATATGCAATTGCTATATATAGTAGATATTATTTTCTGAAAAAGCATATATAACTAATTTCATAATTGAGAAAAAAATTAAACTTTCAATTTTTCAATGTGTAATGTGTATTTTAAAATTATTTGTCATATTGCTTTAAATTGTATTAAAGATTGAATGTGTTATCAATGATTTATTTATTTACTCATTTTAGTTTATTTATAAATTATTTGTAAAGCCAAGTTAAAATTAATGACAAAAATGATAAAAATGATGATTATAAGATGAAAATTTGAGAGATTTTCATAATTTTGTAAAGAATCTCTTGTGAAAACTTTTTTTATCCTAGGAAAATAGATTTTCACTAAACATGAAGGCAGTCATTTATACATAAACTTCATATAAATTTGTATGCATTAAGTATTGAATGTAAGGATGCATGGGTTTGTTGTGTTTTTAATCAATCATTGTATTATCATACACACTTAAATGTTTCAATCTTTTATAAACGAAGGAAATTAATATAAATCCGAAAAAAATTAAACTCCTTGTAAGGAAACAAGTCATTAAATACAGAAATACAAACACATAATATGAAAGTAATAAACGTAGTAGCAGTGTTTGAATTTAAAAAAACAAAAGCATTTTAATTTCATTGAACTTTTTGATTTTTGTTCTTAATTTTGTCCTTCATGAAAAATAATTATTTCTGCACAAATTTGTAAACATTGTTAACTGAGTTTCAGGCTAGTTTATGAAGCTTAACAGAATGTCAAACTTTTTAGAATATCTTCTAACTCTCATTCAATAACATTATATAAAACTTCATTAACTAAAATATCATAATTAACGTCTAATTAAATTGTATTTATCGTATTATATAATCATATGGCATAATTAAGACACAATTTTTTCATATTCACATATATGTGTTATCTAACATTTCTCTAAAATTCATCATTTGAATTTACGCTTTATATCCATCTTGATTATATGTAAATTTAATTTGAAACACATTTAAATAGTATTGTATAACATTAAACAAAATATTTTACTTAAATATGGATGTATCAGCAGCGAAAATATTTTATCCATAAACTGGTTGTATGTCTCACATAATACATAATATATGAAATTTTTAAGTAGTTTAAGCATGAAATTTAAATATATAAACATTAAATTAAATGAATCTTTGCAAAACTTATAAATCACTATTTTTATTATACAAACTGAAGGAATTTGTAAAATGTATTTAATTTCCCAATAACTTAGAGTGAGTAATTATACTTTATTTATGTACTAAACAGAATAAACAAAATTTTTCATAAAATAAAATCCTTCCTCACAGAAGACCATTATTAATTCATTCTATCATTAATTTATTAAATTAAATTTTTATCGAGATCCATTAAATGTTGTAATTGATTTTTAAAAAGAATTTATGTAATACTTTTTGTCTAAAATTTTATATTGTATGCTATTTAATAATTATAATTTATTCGTGTTCTAACACAATTTTATATTCCATTTCTTGAATAAAATTTTTAAAATATAACAATAGTTTAAGTTATACTAATAATTCATGAAAACTTTAGACGTGCTTGATATCGTAAAATGAAAGTAATAACTATTCATGACTCCTTTATAAGCAAAAAATATTTAAAAAAAACTTTTTTTCTCCAAAGCGATAAAATTTTGGTTTTTTCATATGTACCACATCATTAAACAGATCAAAAAGTCCTCTTTTCTAGGAAAATGCTTTTAAACAATAGGTAATTCCTTCTTTCTACATTTAAATTGATGTTCACTTAGTATCCGATGTTCGTACACATGCAAACACAAAGAGAAAAATAAAGTACTAAAGTAACCCATTTAAATAAATATCTATGTTCCTTCAGCCGGGTTTCAACATATCTAGAAAATAAAAAAAATAGTAGAAAATTAGACACACAATCTAATCATAGCGTCAGATCTGAAGTTCTTTTGCGAAAGAAAATAAAAAGGTTTGTAATACTAAAGACGAGTAAATCTTAGTTTCTTTCTTAATCTCTCGTGAAATCAAGCAGAGGGGGAGGGAATAAACAAAAGACGTCGAATTCTGTTTGTTGTGACAGCCGCATTTCATGTAAAAAGGAAGACTATACAATTCCCTCCTTTTTTTCTTCTTCCGAGAAAGAATAGCCTTATCGTTCCTTTTTATACATTCTTTATGCATCTGGAGTGGAAAGCTCAATAAGATGGACTTCATTCGAAACAATGTATGCAAAAAGAGCGGCAAGTATTAGAATGGCATCAAGATGCAAATTTTGCTTCTGCGTGCGAGGCTGGTAGAAAACTTGAAGGTACACGTGATACCTGAGGAATAAAACAGTGCCTATCTCGAGCTGCAATTTCGAATAATGACGACTCCGTGACTCCCTCCTAATGTTCATGAAGGAAAAGATAGGAGGGAGGAAAGGGGAAAAAAAGGAGTTTAAATTTACTGCGGTGAAAACGAAATGGGAATTGCAATTCGAAGAGTTCGGAAAGGGTGAATGAAAGAGAGCGTGGCTTGTGTGGTAAAATGAGTTATGATTCAGAGACTTGAGATTAAGTAATCTCGTTTCACTATATTTTCCCTCTTACTTTTCGGTTGTTTCCTCTCGTGGTTTTCCCCATCATTCCACTAAGGTATGAAAAATCAGTAACAACCTTGATGATTTGATGCCTCTCTTTTCTCCAAAGGTTTCTGGAATCAGAAAGAATTCAGTATTAGCATAATGAGAATGTATTGCGATTGTCCGGGGGCTTCATTTGGTGCTTAAGGCTTCATTTGGTAATAAAATGAGATTCTTTGTATTACTAGAGAGCCTACTGGAATATTTATGCTCACGGTATACTTGTGTTTTTTGGTGATAATTCATTTAATATTCATGTTTCAATTACAAAATATTGAAAGATATACCTTAGGAATAATTTGTGTTCATTCAATCTTTTCAAATAATGAGATGAATATAAATTACTTTATTTATCAAAAGTGAGACGTTTTAATTATTAAAAAAAATGAATGGTTTTCTTTTCCAATTAATTTCTATATTTTATAATATCTTACTTTTAAAAAAAAAAAAAAAAAAAAAAAAAAAAAAAAAAAAAAAAAAAAAAAACCCTTCTTGTTTTATCACGATTTTTGTTTAATTTACTGGTAAACAGCAACATTGGAATGGATTTTAACTGTATATTAGAAATAAATATATTAATGAAGTTTGGCTTATGTAAATTCTATTTCTTCTCAAATGATTTAACTATTTCTTATTTTACAACACAACATAGCTACTAAAAATAATTTATTATCCCTTTAGGCATATGATAATAAAATAATTATAAATGTATTCATAAAACAGCTAAGTTTGGAAAATGATTTTTTAAAATGTTTCTTATTAACATTTCATTTTAAAATATACACATGTAATACAGATTTTTTTTATTTAATTTGTGAAAAAATGCAATATTTTTCCTTGTATGCCATTATATTCAAGTTACAATACAAATCATATCATAACACAAATCAACTTATTTTTGTGATTTCATTTCACTATATATATATATATATATATATATATATATATATATATATAATACAAAGTAGTGAATATAATTAGAATAAATGAAATAAAATATGTATCAACATATATTATAGGAAATCAAACCAGCACAAAAGCAAATAAGTTAATAAATAAGTTAAGTAAGACGTATTCAGAAAATCTACATAAAACAATGAAGAAACTATACAATTTAACATCAATAAGGCAAAATCAAGATAGAAATAAAGAAAAGCAGTGTAATATATATGTATATTGTCATATGTTCTACGTTTTTTATGAATGACTAGTAAAGAACATAAGTAATATTATGTAGTTTCATAAATCCACCAGTTCAGTTTTTGATTCATAATATTGCAGAAAAAGTATTTTGGAAGATTAAAAGCTTTAAGTCCCGCGTAAACTCATAAATTATGAACTTTACTGGAAAATCTTTCTAAACACATTGCAATGATTATGTTGTGTTTTAGTACGAGGTGAGGGTAAACAATGAGAAACGATGTCTGAAGAGATCCTGAGCCAATCATCGGTATCCACTTAAAGAAATCCCTGAGGCTCTAGAACAAGTGATATTTTTGACATCAATGGACCTGTCAATTTCCTGTATGAACTAAAACAGCATCCGACCTCATGTCAACTTGTCATCTTGAAACTATTTCCGCCAACAGGAATGTCACGATAAGTAACTCTGAATGATGCGGTATAATAGAATAATTTTGCACGAAGAAAATACTTAGCATTAGAACAGTGAGGATTATGTATTAACTAATTATTTTCAACATATAATAATGCAATAAAAATAAATATTTCTTACACATATTCATTTTTTATTGTTGTGAAATTTTTATACATTTTATATCAAATTCATCTTTTTTATTAAAGCTTTAAAATAAGTAAAAATTTTAAGCTAATACTAATTTACTTCTTGATGTTTTTTATTCAATGATGATTGTACAAAATATAGTTGAAAGTAATTATATTTCATTTTATTGAAGCAATATTTAAATTTATATTAAATTATTATTTTTATTTTTTAATAAATCTTAATACGAAAAATAAAATATCTTCTCATGTCACTTTTTTTAACTTTTCTTCTACACACACGTATATAATTTAATATGTATACCGTATGCATATATGGTTATATACATTCAAGGAAGATTTTATTTCTAGACAAATTCATTTATTAGAATGCAAATAAAAATAAAATTTGTATGTTAAATAATGGAAACACATTACACAAAATTAATATTCCGTAATATTATATATCTTTATTTGTATTCATCATTATAACTTTCAAATACATTTTTCATGCTGTGATTTGGTTAAGTTGTTAAGAACTTATAAATAAATAAATAAATCTCTATAT
>JAPDSC010108055.1:417450-429203 GCA_026290005.1 Latrodectus geometricus
TATAGTAGGAATACAATTATATATTTATATTAATTTACATTAAATGTAAAAGAAATATGGAGATACAGTCTCTACAGTGCTAAAGAAGTGAAGTTTAAATACATGTTAATACATATTCATTTTATTTAAATTACAATTTCTCAACTTTTTCTCAAATCACAATGAGCAAAAAATTCTTTACCGAATCAAATAGATTTCTGTGACTAAATATTTATGAAGTTTTAAGCAGTGCTACTAAAACGTTTTTAAATTTTAAGTTTCAGATAGCTATGTAATTAAGAAAATTTTTCTTTTTGCAATGATGTTATTTTTTCATTTCTGAATAGTACTAATGCTTATTCGATACCATTAAGGAAAAAGTACAATTAAAGTGATGTAGATAAGTATCTTTTTTGTTATTAACTATAATTACTCGTTGATACATTTCATAATAAAGTGTAAGTGAACTAAATGAAGAGTTTGATCTTGTTTGAAGCTATTTAGATAAACTTATACAAGAAAGTATTGAGAAATTTTATGCATATATTCTTGCTAGTGATTTGCATTTGAAATGAAATTCCAAATCAAATTTATTTTTTTTTCATATTTCAAACTATAAAATAGTAAAATTCCAATCGTTTCCTTATTATATGAAGACACACATGTATATATTATATTTGCATGTATATTTGTATATGTATTCATAAATAAAAAATGTTTTGATTAATTAATAAAACCGTTTCGTGTTAAAATAGTATATTATAAATACACATGTCAAATATTATGCCATAAACATTTATTAATTCTAAATAGTTTTAATACTTAAATTTCTTCTCTTTTTACTTGAATGCTCTTTGAAAAATATTTAGATTCATTTTTGAATAGAAATTACAAAATGATTTACTAAACATTCCTAACCTTTAAATTTTTTGCAGGAAGTTAATTTATAATTTAAACCAATTTAAATTAATGTATAAATGTATAGATGATACTTGTACTGGCCATTTAAAAACAGTAATAATTGTTGAGTACTTTGCATATCTATTATTCAAAGGCTGAAGTTTTAAAACCACATTTTAAATTTGCTTCAAATTGTTATATTTGCTATTTCAAAAATTCAGTTTATTGATATGATTACCAATTAAAATTATATTATGAATAAATACGCACGGTGTATTTATGTGAAATTTACTCATTTATAAACAATAAGTTTTTGTTATTGTTGGGTTTTAATTTATTTCTTTCATTTTTTTTTTAACAATTCTCTAAAAATATGAAAGAAAATGTATTTTCTGAATATCAATACTACATTCCAATTATTATTAATTGTTCTAAATTTATACTTTTCAGCAAATCAAATACAATAATATACCCTGAATAGTTTCAGAAAGATACGTTGAATTCATTTAAAATAATTTAAAAGCACATATTAAAATTAAGAACAACATTTCAATTAATATTACAAATCTTAAAAAAAAAACTTTTAAAGTATATATTTATATTTTAACCAGCCAGTATATATAATACAATCTTCAAAAAATGATATAAATTCAAATAAATCCTCATGTTTAAACGAAGTTAAAAACAATATCATTAAAATGATTGTATATTTAACTTTACGTGGGCAAATAAATGAACTCATACATATAATGATTAACATATTTACCTGCATTTACACACTCGTTGACAAATGCATACAATTTGCATAAATTTAAAGAAAAAATTTTGTTTAAATATTGCATGATAAAATAATCATCAATTATATTTTTTAAATTTCCTGATTTGCTGAAAAAGCAGTAGCAAATTACTATCACATATTTTCAAACAATATTTTGAAAATACAGCTATTGCAAAATAAATGAAAAATCAGCACTGAAGGAATTAGAAAACAATATTTCTCTCTTTCTTTATATAAAGAGATAAAATATTCAGCACAGGATCTGAGAGAATGCCGCCTTTTGAGTCAGAATTCAGTTTCGCCGGAGCTTATTCAGAGTTTTATGTTCCCGATTGACTAACATGATCCGATATTTCCATAATATTAATTTTTCGAGCAAGCACGATTTAGTTTCGATTTGATTTTAAGGCCAAAGGAACAACAAAATTAATTATAGGGCGCAATCAGTACACCTTCGGAGCATATTCAATGGTTTCCCTTTAAAATATCTCATTTCCCTTATACCTCACACTAACCAGTGCGTGAAAACTGAAGTCACTGATCTAGAAACTATTCCTCAACTAGAATTTTAATGCATTATTCATTATTCGAGTTCGTTCGTTACGCGAGTCAGAATTTATATATATAGTCGCTCTTGTAATTTAACTCACCCTTCCTGAGAACGGTATTCAATAAAATTTGACACATTCAAAAGATGTTGCCTTAGAAAGTTGAATCATATTGATTATTAAGGAAACTTTCTTTTTTGCTACACTTATGATATCGGCAAATATAAAATGGTTTTCAACACACAACAACATACTTTATTTGCTAGTAATTTTCTAAATTTTAATGTCAATTTACTAACGCACATTGATATAAGTTCTATATATATACATATTTTTTTTTAATTTACACATTTCCTTTTTTAAACAGTATAATAGCATAAAACTTCGATTTACCTCTGAAATTCAATGCTTCTGTAGTTAATATATGTTGTATGTTATTTTATTACATGAAAGAAATGATTAGTTATTTTTTATTTGTGCATTCTACATCAAATATATTATTTTTAAATTAATTATCATGAAATTTTACTTAAATCTCATGAAATTTGATATCTAAATGATTGTAGTAAACAAAATAAGATTATAATTGAAAATAAAATTTAATCATGAAATAATTTCTTATGGTATTTGGAAATTTCTGATACAATTAAAGTTGATTTTAAATGCAATGTAAATAATAGTATAGTAATATAATAGGTAAAAATATTTTAAAGAACATAGCATTTTATAAGATTAAAATTTTTAAAATAGGCATTAATATTAATCTAAAAGAAATAAGTTAATGATTAAAATCACCCTTTTAAATTTTAAATATGATTGATTTTTAATTTACATGTCAATCAATGAAATTATAAGCTTTTTTACGTTTAAGATTTACAGTTATATCGAAACTATTTCAATATTAAGTTAAACAAAATAAGTAATAAAAGGAAATTGAATATTTTATGTTTTCTTAAAAAATAACATTAACTGTTTTTTTTTTTTTATTAAATTGAATTTCATGTATAGTGGTTTCAATAAATCAAAAGTATCTTAAATAAGCAACATTTAACAAAAATTTATTTTTATATAAAATATTTTAATAAACTAAGTTTAAAATTAAAATGTTAAGCATTTAAGGAGACTTAAAGATTTCATTAATTTTATATAAATGTATTTTCTATGAACCAAAAAAAAACTGAATTTAATTAACTGTATAAATTTGTTTCTTTTTCCATCTTAATGAATTTGCCTTAAATTTACGAGATAAATATTTATTACAACACACAAAATCTGTAACAATGATATCTAAAGGCATTTAAACAGAAAGAAAAATTTTTATGAATGTGCATATAAAAGGAAACATTTCAAATGGAATAGATAAGTTCATAAAAATAAAGTCAAACGCTTTTTTTATTTTAAGGAAAAACTTTTAAAAATAATGATTAGATTTTTCAACACTTAGTTATAAAGAGGAACCAGTTTCCAAAACATTTATATCAATTAATTTTTCTACTTATAATGCATCAGAAACGCTTGAATTACTTATCCTCACATTTTGGATTCATTATTTAAGTAACAATATTGTATTAAACTACGTTTAAAAAAATGCTGTTTTAAGCTGGGGGAAAAAATTTAGTATCATTGATATGAAAGAATTGAATCTTGTGCACTAAATTTATATATTACATACGAAAATGACTTTGAACTTTCGTCGTTTAATGTAATTATACCATAAGATATATTAAATTTGAAACAAGAAGGTTTAAAAAATAAACACAATTGCATATTTTATTTACTTCTAAATTTATCTATAGAAGAAATTACAAATAGCTAATGGAAGAAATTAGAATCTATATTTTTTGTCTTGTTTGAGTGATGACAAAAACGAAACATATTTTAATATCAAAGTGCTTAGTAAGATAAAGAGTAATAAAATAAATTATGTTTCAATGCAAAATATTTAAATATCAAATCCTTAAGTTCTAACATTTTATCTAACTTATATGTTGCAGAAAAAAATAATTAAAAATTAATAATCATTTACAGAATGTTTTACAAATTACATATCTAATAAAATTAAAAAAATATATAGTTCAACAATTATTTTGATACTTGATAATGAAGTTATTTTATGATTAAAAATATCATATTATCTGCAGATTAATGTCTATATTGGATCTTAATTTTTCAGGTGGCGGTGTAGTGTATACAGCAAACACACACACACACACACACACACACACACACACATATATATATATATATATATATATAGACAGTGTGATTCTAAATTGTTTTCACAAACTAAGAAAGGTGATAAAACCCTTTCAGACGATAAATAGTTACACATAGAGCCGCTTTCTACAATGAGAGACAGTATAGAGGAAAATGGAAACGCATCAAGCAGGAACAAATGGTCTCGATGGTCAGGGTGGATTACTCGAGCTTACCGCGGTCGTCTGCGCTTGGTATTCCTCTCCTCTGACTACTCCTCATAATCATCAGAGAAATTTTCCGTGAACGTCTGTGCAGGTGTCCTTTGTGATTACCGGGTTGGCTATTTACAATCATACCAGACCATGTGACCGGCACTCGTTATCTTATCATCTGGGAACAAGTTTTTCCCTATTAACCAGGCTATTCTGGTCTCCATTCAGAATATATCTTGTATGCATAAGAGTGTATTTATAAGAAAAAGTACGTTTTATTATTTTCTATATTTTAAAAATATTTCATTTTGAATGTGTCAGACATTTAAACTATAAATTTGCACTTCACAAATTAAATGAGATACATAAATTAACAAGTTACTTGACACATATACATTATAGATATTCTCCTTTCTTATAGTGTCACACGTAACGTAAGTGGAAAAGTTTTGTTAGAAACCACCTGATTAACTACAGAGCAAATTATTAAAATAAATTGACCGGAAGCAAGGAATTTTTTTGAGGCAGTAGTTATTACCTTCATGCGTATTGCGATGGATTTTCAATCTCATTTGATGTCTTACACCACACAATCTTTGACTAACCATGGCAGCAGTATCTTGAGAATGTCTTCAAGGAATAGAGACGACGAATAGTAAACATTTTCATCATACGTGCACCTGATTTAAAATATATTAAATGAAATATCATAAAACCGTTTCCAATGTTTCCCTTCGAAACAGGCAGTTTTCTAGTGAAGTGCTGCGTGTGGTTAAAAACTGAAGTAGTTTCTCGAAATTATATAAAGAACTACTTCAAAGAATATGGTATGCAGTTTAAGTAAACCAGAACTATTCTCATCAATAATAATTTAAAATTAATGATGAACATGCTTCGTTATGAATCATGTAATTTTTTGTAACCACATCAATAAATATAAGTTTTGTAATCAAATGCTTGGTTTTTTTTTTTTTTTTTTTTTTTTTTTTTTTTTTTTTTTTTTTTTTTATTTTTTATTATATTTTTTTTTAAATTACGACTATATATCTTTGAAACAGATAGAACAGTCTAAACATGTTCATATTTGTAATTTAGAAATATAAATTTTCCAGTGAAATTGAAATTATGATAACCAAAGTGCTATTGTTACCTACTTAAATACAAATTATATTTTTATTTTTTTGGAAGGCATTCCTTTTTACTAGTTAACTTTAATGTTAACTGAAAGCATCTTTTAATAATTAAATTCAACCAATTAAATATTACTTTTGAATTCAACTCATAAATGCGAACAAATAAGCATCCATTTCATTAATGTTTATATATGCTTAAAATACTAGCACCAGAATTGAAATTTCTTTTAGACGTAAAGTTTTCTAAAATAGATAACCTTTACAATCCATTTGAAATGTACTTTAAATTTATTAAGCATTCGAAACAAATTTACGTGTATTTTAAATTATTTTAAAACATATTATATAAATAGTTATTTAATATAATAGTAATTAAAATTTTATTATAATAATTTTAAAATATAATATGACAAAGCAGTCATTTAATGAAGCACTTTAGAATAAAATGAATAGCAATAAGCAATACAAATATTAACCTAGATTTAAGAGATGTTACATGAGATTAAGAAAAGTAAAATAATTGATCCGTAAAAAAACATTTTTACTTTTCTGAGAAGATTTTCAGTGTGCAGTATATGTCATTAAGGAAGTGCTGTCTTTCAGAGTAGACAATATAAAAACATGAGAAGATATATATTCCTAAAATCTTCGGTAACAAGCTTAAAATACAATAGTATTATGCATATTTTTTACAGAATATCATGAATTAGTTTCGAGCGTAAGAGCTATTTTATATTAAAATAAACATCAAATTTCAAGTTTCACATTTACAATAGGTTACATAAATAAATGTCAAACATAGTCGACTATGACCAGTAAAAAAACTAAATTTCTAGTTTTATCAAGAAGTTACCTTAAAATTTAGGCATTAAATTTGCTTTTTTTGAAACAACAAAATCAAAATAATCTAAATCTACTGATAAATAATGCCATTTGATACTCTATTTATGAAATCAATAATTAATCATCTTATAAGTAAAAACCTTATTAAAAACTTATAAAGAATTATATAAAAATATATTTGTAGATAAATATATATTTTTTCTGGCTTTACTACATCAATATATACATATAAAGCATTTTTAATATTTCGTTATTTAAAAAAAATATTTTTACTGATAAATTCTTACCAATGAAAAGTGCAAAAAAATATGTAATTTGATTTATAAACAAACATATTGTGCTTTTGAGCTGTGAAAATTTGCTGTTTTTATTGAATTAACCCGAAAATCTATTTCTTAGATTATTTTCGGTCCATTATTGCAATTTTCTTTTTTTAGAAATTGCAATATATTGCTCATGATGGTTTTGATTTGCAAGTTTCCATTTTAGAAAGATTAAATTATAAGGAATATATTTTAATGAATTTAATTAGTATTATATGTGTCCTGAACAAATAAATTACTTAACTGCAATTTTAGAATTCATTAGTGTAATAATAATATTTAGAAATATTATTTTCATTTAGTAAAATTCCTATATTTTAAAAATAATATTGATCTTTCTAATTAAAGTGATTGGTTAATATTCCATTCAATACACCAAAAAAAAAAAAAAAAAAAAAAAAAAAAAAAAAAAAACTGAATGGAATATTAACTAGAAATTATGATAAATTAAAGAATAGGTTTTAGTATAGCTTATAAGATAATAAAAGTGCTGTATGGGACTTAGTCTCCTCTTACTTCTAAGTCTTAAAACATTTTAATAAATGCAAAATTATGTACAAATCCTAAAATATCATTTGTAGGCTGTCTCTCATTTATCCAAGAAACACATCATCTACTAGAAAACGTGCTTTTATTTTCAAGTATCTTGCATGGAAATACTAAATAGATTCTAAGTTTCAGCATTTTTGTGACTTTGTTTGCTTCGTAGGAAAAGTTAAAACAAAGGAGAATTCTCGCTAATGAAACGTTTTGCATGTATTACAAACGAAAACTCGTGTATGTTATTCGAATACAGAGTTTAGAAAAGAAAGTCCAGGATTAAAAATACGAAGTATACTTATTACGAGAGTTAAAGGGAGATGATTTCCTTTATGTATAAATCTTTTTACCTTTTTCTTTCAAATAAGTTTGTATTACGAAGCATCTTAACTGCAAGTCTTTGCTTTTCTTAGAAAATTTAGTAGAAAAATTTTTATTTGCAATATAAATATTAAAAAAAAATCTTTTCAATTAAAAACGTTTAAGAGAATTAAAGATGTAAATTTAAGTTAAATAATTGATTATAGTTAAATTGAGAGGGTTGCAATCTTTATAAACGCTGAATTACAACTGGAGAATTCATGATGTTATTCGAATCACACAACATCTATCTGAATAAAACATTTACATAAATAAAATATTTATTATCTTTCCTCTCCACATTTTTATTTGAGGTTGAATTGAGAATGGTTGCAAAAAAAGGAATAAAATTCATATCAAGGTATTGTTTTCTGACTAACATAAAATATAAACTATGTTTTATTTTGAAATTGCAATTAGTGTTTATGCAATTAACCTAAACTGATATCATCCATTTTTTATGCACAACAAAGTTGCTTATGCTTTGCATTCTTTTCAGGATCATTTGTGACTTCAAGAAGAAAGAGGATATGAATTTTTCCTTCCCTTTAAAAATTGTCATTTATTTACTATCATTGAAGTTAGAGCAAAGATTTGTACATCATTGGAACTCTCCTTCTACACTTTCTGATACTTAAAAAAATGAAAATATCATTAGTTTTGACTTTTGAAAAAACATCATTTGCTTATTCATTGCAATTAACACGTTTGCTTTTTCTCCAATACGAAGTAAATATATTGAACGCGAAAAAAAAGTTCCAAATTCAACACTTAACTTCATAACTACAGGGTATTTTTAAAAGTTCTGCAACTCATTTAATTTGATTTTAGTTTATATAGATGTAAGATCTCATTTCATGAGGCAAAAAGATAAGTTAAATAGAAACATATAAATAGTAAAAATTATTATTTCTTTAAATCGCAATTTTCCACAAAGAATTATAAAATTTGAGAAAGATTGAATGTAGGATATTAAAATTTTTGAATGTAACATCTGATACGTGATTAAAATTAATTTTTAAAGATTATTGAATAGTAGTTTCTTCAATTATGCTTCAAGTTTTAAATTAACTCAAAATAAAAGATTTCACTTTTACTTATAAGACTACTACGAACGCAATTTAGCAAAGGACATTTTAAGTGATTTGAAGTCTAAAGAAATTTTTATCTTTTCAATTAAATGGGAACTTAATTTGTAATGGAAAACATTATTATTGGATTAAAAGTTGTCTTTTGTTTATGGTAATTTATCATATATCAATGAAGGTTAATTCGATCGATAAGTACAAATTTATTATATCAATTTAGTACATATTTGGTGTTACAAATTAATTCCTCTTTCGAAATACCGGAAAAACAATTATTATCACACTTTTGTGACTCATCTGATATAAATAAGTGATGAAAATTAAATATTTTATAACATTATCTGACAGTTCGTATTCAAATGTATATTCCTGAGAATTTTAGTGGTGGCCACTCAGGTACATTCAACAGCATAGAAATGTTGCATAACTTAAGATTTAATGACTACTTTTTACATATAAGAGCTTTTATAAATGTAGATAACTTCAGGGTAACTTCGTATCATAAACTAATTGCTTAGGGAAATACATGTTTTTTTTTTTTTTTTTTTTTTTAAATTTTTAATACTGATAATGATCGATATTAACATCAAACTTTTGATATCATCTGCCAACTAAGTTAAGAACAATAGTTGTTGACAAAGGAATCTGTTTTTTAAGCATAATGATACAATATTTTCCTTATCAATTCAGAATTTACATCAGAAAAAAAATATTACGGTATAACAATGTTTCAAATACTTTTAATTAAAAAATACTGAATAGTTTAAAAAACTTTATTCAATACAAGTTAAGGCTAAATGGAAAAATAATGTTACAACAAACTAAATTATAACATTGACAATGACACAAACAAAATGACGTGCTATCTATCATAAAAAAAAAAAAAAAAAAAAAAAAAAAAAAAAATGAAATATTTTTTTCATTCATGAAAGCTTGTTAATTAGATTTTGTGCTTACCTTTTCCTACATTTGAAATTTATTTTAATCACTTCTTCGCATTTAGATGATTCGGGACACATGAAAAACTGAATCATGAAACAACAAATTAATTCCACTGTAGAATCTGATAGTGTTTTAGGTATATATTGATTAAGTACTATTGAGATATAAACAGCCAAATTTTTTGCAGTAAGAATTATACCTTTTTCCCACATTATTATTTGTAAAAAAAATTCCAAAATGATGAACCATAATCATACTTCACAAGGAAAGCAAATCTGAGCTTTCCTAAACAATCAATTTTTCAAGTGTAGTTGCATACATGTTTTAATATTTTTTCAATTGATATTACAGATATTCTGAAATTCTTTACTATCTTTAGAAAAATCTGACCTTACAATTGACCTTAGATTTATATATTAAGATTAGAATTTTTTTTCTAAATATTATAATGAAAATAAAAATTAAAAATATTTTAACACCCTGAATTACATATAACTCACATTTTATTTAATTATACAGTTAAAAGAATAAAATAAATATTTATGAATTTCATTAAAATATGATTATTATTATTTGAATTGCGTGCCAAAAAGAGACAAAAACGTTAGGAATAGTTCAACTGGCAATGAAAGAAAGAGAGAGAATCGAGGGAAAACACACGCACATCCCGGTTGGATTGGCATTACACAGTAAAAATCGGGACAAAGACTAGAATGATATGTTCTGAATATTTAAAAAAATCATATCAGAAATTTAATTTCAATATATTCAGTGTCCTTAAATCCAAAAGACATTTACTTAAATTTTGGATTCTTAATGGATAATAGAAAAACATATCTGTACATACATAACACCTACCAAAGACCTTCCGGGAGTAAAGTCTCTGTTACAACTTTCATCGCATATCTCAGAAAATATACCTTATATATAAAAAGTTCTTTTAAATTAAACTTTTTTACTTGTCTTATATAACAAAATTTAATATGGAGCAAGCAAAAGTAATATAAAAAGTGTAATGTGTGTTAATTAATCAACACATTTTATTCATAGATTTGTGATGTTTTAGATTTAACTCACTATTCGCAGTTTTGAGATATATATTAGACACAGTATTCAAACAACCGAAATATATCTTTTAGAAATGAAATGCAGGTTATTAAATATGGTATATCATTCTTATTATAATATGATTTGATATAAATAGAATCATACTTAATATAAATAGAGCAATAGAAGAATACTATATTATACTGAGAAACAAATATATTATTTTCTGGAGCTAACTAAGTAAGCAATCTAATATTAAAGGAAATTTCTTGCTTTCTCTCTTGAACAAATCAGTATTCTCAGAAACATTTTGGCATGTTTTATTGGAGACAGCTTTATTGTGCAAATGACGTCGGCGTGAAGTAGCACTGAGAATGCGTGGCTCAAAAAATATGGTTCAAAAAATTTTGCTTTACTACTGAGATATATGTACAAGTAAGTACGTGTTTAACTGAAACTCTTTCTATGAACAGTGTCAAGAAAATGTCAAGAAATAATGCGCGAGATATAAGATAAACTAAAAAATGCAAAATTTTAATTTATAACCATTCAAATATTTATTGTTACTAATAAACAATATAAAAGCGTTGCAAATATGTATATATATACTAATTCTTAATATTATCATTCCTATAAATGTGATCTAACTTTCAAGACTTCGTCTATAAAAGTGAGATAACCTTTAAATATGGAATTAAAAGGGAGATTATTATGGTAGTGAATGGGAAATAATTTTAGAAAAGAAATTGCGAATTAAAAAGAATAGAATTTGGAAACTAAGTTCTAACTGTCAAAAATATAATGTCAGTTTTAGAACACTCTATACAAAGTGAAATTCTACTGCTGTTTTTTTTTTTTTTT
>JAPDSC010108055.1:429303-459939 GCA_026290005.1 Latrodectus geometricus
TCTATCTCAAATATGCTATAAAATTTCTCGTCTTGACATCAATGAATATATTTTCACTGTGGTTGTCTAGTTTATTATGGTTTGGAATCAGTCTTGATAAAACAAACGAAGCATTTACCAGTTGCTACTAAATTTTGAAATTTTTCTTTAACTAGAATTAAGACTAAATATCTTTTTTAAAAATATATTTTTAAAAAATCTGGATATAGTAACTGTGAAGTAGCCTTTTGTGCTTAAGAGTCTTAAAATCGTATAGTTCTTTTTTTGAAAACTTAATAAAAATATTTTTTCATAAATCCTTTCACGTCATTTTTATCTTACTTTTATTTACCTATTCATTATTTTAATTATTACATTCTACTTTTTAATAGTATATATACTGTTAATTCAAGTGTATTTTTATAAAAGTAATTTCTGATTTTTGTTAACTAATTTTCTTTTATTAAAGTTTTAAATATCAAAATTAACAAATTTTGTTGAATTTATTTGTTTCATTAAAATTATTAATTACTTAAATTAATATTTACATAGAATATGATTGAGTTAAACGTTAAACCAATTACATTCTTTGTATTCTTTAAAAATATTAAGTTTATTCTGTCCTCTACATTTAAGTTATATTTTTTTCTGATGAAATGACCAAGCAAGTGATCACATGATCTAGCCAACAACTCAAGATCAATTTGAAAGGCAAAAAAGAAGTACGTGTTTAAAAGAGTTACATTAGTGAAAAGATTGTTGAATTTCATGGAGAAAAAATTATTTCTCATATAGCAAAACGAAGCACGTGTTGCTCAAAATGCAAACGTTGGATGGAGGAAGACAATAACATAGGTGTACTTAAGTAAATGCAATCAAGTAAATTAGTACCATTGTATCACCGAATCTTCAATAATCATACTGCATTGAAAGACTTGAAAACTGATATTCCCTAGATGTTTTCGCGAATGACTTTTATTATTTAGACTGATGACATATAGTTAGACAGATGAAACAAATAAAATAGGTCTTAATAATTTATTTGTTTCATCGGTCTAAGTATATTTTTCAATTTTTCGCTAAATTCTGTTTCATAACTGGTGGTGATGTCTTATGAACCGTCTAATATAATTCTAAGAATACACAGATTTATATTCAATAAATGATCAGCTCTTATTTATAAATAAGCAGATCCTAATGTTGATATCTATATCATATGATAGAAAATCTTTCTACACAATTCAAATATTTAAAAAATATTGCTTGTGCTACTTTAAGAAAGTTCTTTATTTTATTGCCAAACATAACGGAGCATAGTTACGATATTTACGTAATTTCCCTGTAAAAAAAGTTCTCATATTCATTGAATCCCATTGATAAAAACAGATGTTAAGTTCCATCTCATGTTAACTCAGTGGCTACATTTCGCTCATTATAACTAATTAGACGGAGACATATAGTTTAAAGAGGTTTCTCAACCATTAGGAAAATCCATGTGTGAATAGATATTCGAAGACACAAACAATTAACCTGTAGGTCTGTGCGCTAACAATTTGGTTGCCAGTTATGCTGTTAAATGTTAAAAGTATATGCATATATGATTTATCTACAGATTCTAATAAAATTATGATTTTAATTAGAACTACTTATAACAAGAACAGTAAAATACTTTACTCATCTTAAATAATATTCTTACCAAAGGTAATGTATCTGTAACAAATTCTTTCAATATATTTCTTCAGAGTTTGATTGAAATTTCGTAGATATTGGCTGCATTTTAAAGCAATTTTTTTCAGGTTTTGTTCACTATTACACTGCAAAATAAGTTTGGTTCGTGACAATTTAATGACACGGCTATTCACAAGAAAAAAAGATTTTGAGCATAAAAAGCTTAAAATTCATTTCGAAACAATATATAAGCACTATCATAAATATATGATTTAAAACTACAAACGGAAGATTGAGATGTGATTGCAAAACACCATCTCTGAAATTTAAAATTGTAAAACCATTTTTGTAAATAATTAAATCAGATTTTTTTTTTTTTTTGCTTCTAAGTTCAATAAAAAAATCTTAAATAAATTTTTGATTCCCATAAAAAATACTGAATTGAAAAAAATGTAATGGCTCCTTTTCCCAATAAATTTGTTTCAAATATTTTGATTTATTAGGATATTGAATTTTCCAAAACTATATTCCTCTGTAGAAATAAAAAATCAGAAATCATCGTATTAACAGATTAGAATTTTATATTTTAAAATAGTTTTACATTTTAAAAACACAGAAAAATCGCCCGTTTTATTTAAACTAAAAAGCTAAGAGTTTTCGGAATTCCACATTATACAGCATGGCAAATAACTTCAGTTACCTGAATAAAGAAAATGACATGTTTGAATGAGACTGTAAGTATGCTTTTGCTTCAATATAAAAGTTGTCTTTTCATAACATTCAAATTGAACTAACGTATAAAGTTCCTGAAATTCAAAGATTTTTCAAAGAATTCACGACATTTGTTATGCAAATGAACTTCTTAGAAAAGGAAAATTATAGTACAATGGAAACGGTAAGGCAAATTTCCTTTGAACTTGAAAATAGTTTAAAATACCCTTTAATCTTTCAAACACAAGTGCCATAACAAAATTCCAATTAATCTTGTAATTTAGAAAAAAATAAGTGAATCTTCATATTTAAATATATATATAAGAAAATTTGTGGTTTTCTTTAATTTAATAAAAACTATCTGTATGAAATAAGCTTCATTTTAGAAACAAGGAGTAGAAAGGAAGTTAACTTTATGAGAGTTTTAAATTAATAAATGTGTTTTTACCATGGTTGCATTCTATTATTTTGTTCTCCTTATTATGTAAAAAGAATATTTTTTCCGACTGATATTCAATCTCTTAATTTTAACTGATTTAAACTTTTAACTGATTTAGATATTATTATATCTATATTTTCGACAGATTTAAACATTTAAATTAATGTATTAAATATATTATTCAAATACAAATTTATATTGTTTCATTTTCCAAAATATAAAATATTACGAGTAATTTTTATTTTGAAAAATATTTGAAATCTATTATTAATTAAATAAAGAATCAAAAGATTAAAATGTATTTAATTTAAATGTTATAAATAGATAGATTAAGTATAGGAATAAGATAAAGATTTAAAAAAATCTGTTTCTGAGTTAAAGCTTGTAATTTTTAGTTAACAAAAAACTGCTAAAAGTTAATAAAGGTAATAGGATTTTTCCTCACATGAAATAAAAGTTTCTTACTTATAAATATTTGAAACCAAACAAAATTTTATGTTGTGACATAAGTAACAATGATTGAAGAAATGCCATCACAGGAATGTACTGTTAGCGAATAGGACTTGGCTAGCACTGGTGCAGTTGGTCTGCATCCCCTTGTTGAACTCGGTGGTAGGTGGTGCGGTCAAGTCCCGAATTTTTAAAAATCTTCTAATGGAGAATAAAAACTTTGCATTTTTCCCACGGGAGCAACAAATTGAAACACTAAAACCGAAACTTTTTATTGTAAAGAGAAAGGAGGGAAATTTCACGACAGTGTCTCCTTTCATAATATCTAAAGAAATATCGGGATTAGGCGGGGAAGTTAAAAAGGTTCAAAAGATGCGCTCCGATGACTTGCTTGTAAATGCTGCTTCAGACTCTCAAGCAGCAATTCTGGCAAGTATGAAAATTCTGTCAAACTTTGAAGTGATTGTCTCCCCACATGGCAATCTCAACTTTTCTTGTGGTGTTATCTCAATTAGGGATTTATTATATACGCCAACGGAAGAAATTCTTGAAAGTTTGCACGATCATAAGGTCTGTGGCGTAAGACGCATAACAGTCAGACGAGATGGTAACATTATTGATATCAAACACCTGATTCTGACTTTTGCGATGCCAGACCTTCCGCAGTACGTAAAAGCTGCGTACACATGAATTTACCCGTCAGGCCATATATCCAAATCCCTTGCATTGTTTCCAATGTCAGTGCTTTGGACATACAAGAAATGATTGCATAGGCAAACTCACCTGCGCTCGTTGCATGGTGGTTGGCCACGATTGCTCGAACTGCACAACGGAGGAGGTTTGTGTAAACTGGCATAGTGACCATCCCTCGTATTCATGAACTTGTCCTCAGTATTTGCTGGAAAAGGAGATCACCACAATAAAAGTACAACAAAAATGTTCATATCCTGAGGCGAGAAAACAAGTCACTTCACGTACTCCTCAATATGGAGTAAGTTATGCCGCTGTTGCCAGAAAAGTCACCAAGTCAAGCAGCACCCAAACTGAATCTTATTCTAATTCCCCAGTGAAGTTACCCTATTTATCTGAAAAGCCAAAATGCAAAAAATCACCAACATTTTCAATAAAAGCTCCTTTCGCAAAATCAAAAGTGGAGAAAGCTTTGAAATTAAAAAATTTAAAACAACTTAAAATTTCATCAACTTCCACCCGCAATGCTTTCTGTTGCTTGGAGACAGACGCGGTGTTTTTGTATTCCTCGGATGACGATGTATCGTTGGAGGAGCTCATAGATGACCCGCCTTCCAGCTCCGGAAAAGGAGCTCAAGAATTTAAAAAATGATTTCCTTTGTTTCTTGGAACTGCCATGGTTTGCGTTCTCATCTTGATGACATCAAGTCTCTAATATCAGCTTATAATCCCGCATGTTTGGCACTTCAGGAAACTTTCTTGAAGTCAACCAATAATATTAACATGAGTGGATTTAATTGCTTTAGGAAAGACTGTGGTGATGATGGTGCAGTGTCTGGTGGTGTTTGTATAATAACATCTAATGACTTCCCCAGCACTGTCCATCCTATCAATACAACTATACCGGCTGTAGCTATCAGAATTCCCACAACTTGTTCGATTACAGTCTGTAGTTTGCTTTTGCTACTACATTATGTCCTCCGCCAAGAGGAACTCGATGCATTAGTGGATCAGCTGTCTACACCATTTTTGTTAGTAGGTGACTTTAACGGACATAATTCTCTGTGGGGAAGTGATGATACTAATTATCGTGGTCTTTAGAAAGAGTAACTTTTTTCTGATAATTGCCTCTGTCTGATCAATACCGACGAGAAGACATATTTCCACATACCTACAAGAACATTTCATTCTCTTGATCTCACCATTTGTTCACTCTCACTTCTGCCGTTGTTGAATTTAACAGAAGGGAATGATCAGCATAATAGTGATCATTTCCCACTCGTCGTCTCCCAGACTGGAGGTGGTAGTGTGCAGCAACGCGTACCTACTTACATTTACAGTCGGGTAGATTGGACGTTATTTACGTAATTGGCAGTTGTTGATGATAAAATGGTTATGATCGAGGATATTGATAATGCCGTATATAAAGTCACTGAAACAATTATAGGTGCAACTGATACTGCAATACCTAAGAGTTCTTCTACACCAAAAAGGCGCTGCAAACCGTGGTGGAACAAGGAATGTGAACAAACATATAAAAACAATGGAAGTTATGGTTGTTATTTCGGAGATACCCCACAACGGAGAATCTAATTGCCTTTAAGAGAGCAAAAGCATTAGCTCGAAGAGCTTGTCTTCGAAGTCAGAAGGATCCTTGTCCCGCTTTGTTTCTTCAATAACATCTTCCACATCCAGTAAGCAGTTATGGAGAAAAGTTAAATCAGCCAATGGTATCTACACGGAATTCTCTATTCCCGTCTTGAAAACCGGAGCTGCTATATACTCTTCTCCTATAGACATTCCTAATGTCTTTGATGAAACATTTGCTAGCATCTCAAGCTCCGACTGTTATTGTCCTTCGTTTTTAAGGACTAAGAGTCAAACGGAGCAAATGCCAATCCGTTTCAACCATGGACAAGATTTGCCTTATAACTGCGAATTTCGGATGTTGGAATTGAAGCGAGCATTACAGCAGGCCAATAATACGAGCCCAGGACCTGATGGAATCAGTTACCAAATGCTTCGAAATTTAAGTCCAGACTCCTTATGAACTTATTGCATTTTTTCAATACGATCTGGACTGAAAATGAATTTCTATCAATTTGGAATGAATCAACAGTGATTCCGGTCCTTAAGCCTGGTAAAGATCTTTCAGAACCATCAAATTATTCACCAATAGCTTTGACGAGTTGCCTTTGCAAGACACACGAACGTATGGTCAATGCCTGTCTCGTGTATGTCTTAGAAGAAAATAAATGTATACATGCTAATCAGAGTGGTTTCCGTAAAGGAAGATTCACTCTTGATAACATTACATATTTGAAAAGCAAAATCCTCAACTTTTTTTGTGCGGAGAAATCATCAGGTTTCCATCTTCCTAAACATCGAAAAGGCATACGACCATACGTGGCGATATGCTATCATAATTTTGGCTTTTGGGGTAATCTTCCGATATTCCTACATAATTTCTTAAACTCCCGTGTTTTTAAGGTACGTATTGGTCACCTTTTGTCCAAATACTTTTAATCAAGCCAAGGCTGTTCCCCAAGGCTCTATTTTAAGTGTAACAAATTTTAATTTATACATAAATAGCATTCCTCATCTTTTTTCACCTTTAGTTTACGGCACGATGTACGAGGATGACCTGCAAATGTCTTGCCAAGGTTCGAACATGCTTTTAATTGAGAGACAACTACAAGCAAATTTTTATGAAATTGCTGCATGGTGTGCAGAGAATGGCTTCACACTATCTCCTAGCAAGAGCTGTTGTATCTCCTAGCAATAGCATTTCTGCAGGAAGACCAGCATTCACAATGATCCTGTTACCATACTGAATAACACACAAATACCTATAGTCAACGAGATTAAATTTCTTGGTGTGATATTTGATCGAAAGTTATGTTCGAAAGTGTTATGTTTATTCGAAAGTGTTAGTTATGTTTTGATCGAAAGTTATTTCTTCCGCATATTTTACATTTGCGGAAGAAGTGTGAGTGATTTCTTAATATCATCAAGGTGTTGTCAAATACATCTTGAGGTGCTGATCGCTTGCCACTGCTTCGTGCCTATCAATCAATCATTTTATCTCGTATGGACTACGGGTGTGTTGCATATAGATATGTGCTAGGTCTTCTGTCTTAAGCAGATTGGATACTGTGCATCACTCTGCTTTGAGAATATGTTCAGGCGTATTCCGCGCATCACCCGTCCAGAGTCTTTATGACATTTGTCAACAATTGCCTTTATATCTGAGACGAATGCAGCTGTCTCTCATTTATTACGCCAAGGTTATGTCTGACCAGCAACATTCTATACGTTCCTTAACCATTTCTCCTTCATAAGAGAGATTATATGGTGCTCGACCATACATCACCCAATCTTTTCTCACTCAACCTAACGATCAACTCCATTTGACAGACCTATATGATATCTGTTTTATTAAAACGGACTTACAATCACATCCACCCTGGTTTGATCCTCAGATAACTATTATTAATCCATTTGCTCTCAATTTACAAAATCAGACACAACCTCAAAAGTTTTTCAATAACTTTATCTAGCCCATCACTGTCAGTATTCATCTTACACGCCTCTGCAGTACATGTTTGCTGTGGAATATTTTATGCTAATTCCAGTTATCGTTACATCCTCCTTACGTCCTGCTCCATCTTTACCGCTGAAGCTACGGCTACCCATCAAACCTTTCAACTTGTGAATACAGAGCAGTTTAATAAAATATGCATGTATACTGACAGTTTGAGAGGTTTAGAAGCGTTGAAAAACTATAATGATTGTCATCCAGTTGTGTCCAAGATTTTTGGAGCATTGGATTCCCTTGCTAGCAAGGGTTATGACATCATTTTCTATTGGATCCCAGGTTATGTAGGTTTAAAGGGAAAGGAAATGGCAGATGCAGCTGCTAAAGCTTCATCGTCTGTACTTCATTTATTTGACCCTCTTTTTGACGTGAGAAGGGTTGTTAAAAGATTTATAAATTCTCTCTGGTAGGAGTCATGGAGTATGCAGGTCTTCAACAAATTGCATGCCTTTTTTCCATACGTCATCCCCATCATCAGTTTTACCATTACGAAGTGCCGATGTTCGATTAACTCGCCTTCGTATCGCTGTCTGCGTGTGAAACAGCCACACTGTTTCACACGCAGACATTTGTTTCTAAATGAATTGAATCTATGGTTTGAAACGTTTGATGTACCATATACTGTTCATCATATTTTAATCTCATGTCCTGATTTTAACGTTTACCGTTTTATATTTTTACAAACTAACATTTTAACTCTATATGATTTAGTGGTGAAGCTACACCACAGTTTTGCATTTTTAAAGGTGATTGGTTTTCTTAATTTTATTTAAACTTCATGACTTTGATTTTATAATTTTTATTTCTACTTTCATTGTTATTAATTCAGTTTTAAAAAATTATATACATTTATTTTTGTATTTTAATCTTTTAATGATGACTCAGGGTTTTCTTCATAAAATATTTCTTTAAAATTTAATTTCTTGGCGCAGCTTGTCCTTTTTGGATCTTGCGCCATAAAACCCAACCAACCAACCAACCTGGCTACTAATTTTGACAGGAGCCCCACTTCACAGAAGTCTATAAATTTACTTGATACTTGGTCAACATGCCATCTACAAAATAAATTTTGTTGTGATATATCTTGCCTTTCTTGGTATGTTTCAATTATGGTGGCCATCAGTGTAGTACACAGTAGAATTAATATTAGAAAATAAATATTGAAAACAGTTTTCATTATTATAAGCAGAATTAATGGCTTAAATATTAGTTTGGGGAAAAAGTAATCCATTATTTTTTCGGTAGACGTCTGTAGTGATCGATATCTCGTGAGGTATCTATCAAACAATTTCAGATTTATGCTCGTTGTAAAGGTGACATTTGACACTAATATATCTTCTTGCGGTTTTTTGTTTGATTAATTCAGTTACGAGTACAAGGTTTTAAAAATGGAAGACAACAAACAGAAAATTCAATACATTTTCGTTTTTCTCTTATAACAGCGAAAAAGATAGCCTGTTGGCTAAAATTGTGAAAGATGTTTATCGTCCTATATAAGACTGTAACAACCGGTTACGTACAATTTTTGTTTCGATTCCGTTCGGGTATTTTTGATGTTAGAGATGCACCTCGCATGTCGATACAGCATCGTCGAAAATGTCTATGAAATATCAAAAATGATCGTAGTTAACCCCATGTCAGCTGTCGTAACGCGCAAGACCTAAAAATCTACATGAAAGCTGTTTTAACCCCTTAACCGTCTAGGGTTCGGTGAAGAAAGTGGTTCATTTTTGCTTCGTGGTGGCAACATAGTTTTGGCTTTCACGGCAATGCAAGTTTTTCCCTCTTTAGAGCTTGTCAAAAACAAAAAAGCTTCTAATTCTTGATGGGATGTATTTCCGCTTTACTCTAGACCACCTCACAATAATCGCATTGTAATGACTTACAATCAGGAAGTCCATCAATCACTGTCAGCTGTAGTAACCAAAATGTGCCAATAGTTTACTTTAGTATATTCTGCTCGAAAATGTCAACATGTCTCTATTAAAATTTTTTATTAAATATGAATTTCATTAAATTATTTTGAAAATTTTTATCTCTGTATTTTAATTTATTTCATTTATTTAAAAAAAAAAAACTATTTTTGTAGTTTCCCCGATAGTTATACTTCTGATGATTTTAAACAGCTGTAAAAATTGTTAATTTGCTATCTAATTATTATTTGTTTTTACTCATTGCAGAAAATTTTCATAATCAACACTAAAATTATGAAATAATTTTCAAAATCATTAAAATAAATGGTTCTGCTGCTTTAATACATATAAACTAAAGAACATTGACAAAATTGTATATTTTTAATAATTTTAAAAAAATATATAAAAGGCTAACATAATTGCCTAACAATAGACTCCAGAGTATTTAGTATGTTCCTGACTTCAGTTGAACTTTTGGTGAAAAATTTTGTGATTGTAAATTTTTCATATTCTATTCCTAGTACCAAAGGATTTCTGTTTCTAATTATACAAGAATATCATTGCGTACGAGAATCCATGTTGTAAATATCTTTCTGAATTATTTTTTTTAATATTTCTTGAATTGTTTTCACAAATATTGAAAATAGTTTGTCTATCATGAAATTTTTTTTTTCAAATTGAAAATAAAAGCAGAAATATAAACGGGGAATTTTTAACTCTATCATTTACAATATTATAATAATTAAATATTTAATGTAGAATATATCAATATCATATTTTTTCACACATTCATATTAGTTCTACATTAAATATTTTCTCTTCACTGACAATAACTGCTTTAAAAGGAAAATGATTACAAGTGGTAAATTTAAAAAATGAGTTAAAGAAAGTGTCCAAAAAATATAACGGACATGATTTACTTTAAAGATTTTATTTACTATCAAAAATTCTGCACATACACTATAAATTGATAAAAAAGGATTTTACATATTATCTTAACTTGAAAAAGTAAATTTATATGTTTTAAAATATGGCATCTACATAGTTTTCTAATTTGACCGATAGTTTACAAATTATCTTCATTACACAGAAGAAAAAATAATCATAATAGAGGAAAACATACATCACCTTAAAAAAAAGGTGAAAATTCTGTACATTTTAGAAAATTAATATTGTTTTAAAATACTACTTTTTAAATCTGATTATTTGATTACAAACAAAAAATTATTATCAAGATGTTATAACACAAAAAATAAAATTAATTTTATCTTGTTAAGATTTTTTTTAACCGTTTTATATCTCTTGTGTGTTTTATTTCCATATTTTTCATTGGTTGTTATAATTATAATAATTAATAAACTTTGAAAGTAAATTAAGACATGAATTTCCAAATATCTTCATTTATAATATTTGTAAATGTCGTCAGTAAAGGTATAATTCATACCAATATCTTATTTTCATTTTCTTATAAATGTATCAGTATATTATGAAATAGTTCCATAAATATTATTTTTCTATGAAAACAATTTCATTCTGAAGAAAGATTTAAATATATTAATTACATTTGAATGTTAAAATTTTATATATTTAACCATTCACTTTAAAGTCAAGTATGAGAGGATTGTCAATATGCTATTTTTTATCCTTCAACAAAAAGTAATGCAAGCTTTATTGTTTTATTTACATAAATACCTATTTTTAAAACCGAAGATTAAGATAAAGATTTTCCATTTTTTTCGATCATTTATGAAAATATATAAGCGTTTAATGATAATTCTGCGAACATATTCATTTTTTGAATTAAAATTAAGTATAATGGGGAATTAATTAAAACCTGAGAGATGACAAGGATTAAGTTATTCACAGAACAAAATATATAATCGAATTTTAGTAAAATGTAAATATAAAAGAACCATGTAAAAAAAAAAAATCATTGCAGAATTGTTTGAAATACTAAATTCGCTTATAAAGTTAAAAAAGAAAAATAAACATTTAATTTATTACTTATCTTAATAATTCTAATTTTAATAAAAATTTTCTATCTTCTTAAAATTTTATATTTTTGAATAAATTAAATAATATAGATTCCTTACATTTTAACCTTGTGGCGAAGTCGAAGTCACATATATATTAATTACAAAAACTAAGAAATGTTAATTATTTAAAAATTAATTTGATCGAAAAGTGAAAATAAGTTTTATATACATTGTTTATAAATTGCAATAATTAGACAGTCTTTAACTTTCAAAATCTAAATGAGAATAAATATAGAAAAATAAAAGTGATAATAAAGTTGTTGCTTCCTTGAAGCGGGAGATACTGAAAATTTTCTCAGCTCTTTGGATTTACGCTCGCTATAGTTAAATTAACCGTAACTATTGAGTAAGTGAGTTCCCAAATTGCGATTTCACGGCAATCCGTCAATTCTGGGGGTTGAACTTGAAGCATTGCAGTGAAGCCAGTTGCTCCTACCAAGGGGCTAGGGATGGCCGGTAAACGCACAGAATTTTTTGCCCGAGTTAAGTCGGGATAGCCGGTTAAGGGGTTAAACCTTTTTACAAAAAGAATCCAAAAGAAGTTACATAAAGTTCACGTAAAAATAATAGATTTCTTTTTCCCCAACCTAATATATAAAATATGTGTTTTATTAAGTTAAAGCCAAACAATTTAATTATTATTCAAATCAATATTTCTACAAAAATATTCTATTACCGATTGAAATAATTCAATTAGATATATTCAAAATAAATACAGCTTTATCACTAAACAAATATGTAAAGGATTTAACACGCATTAAGGGATTAAATTATAATCCTGGCATTCTATTACATTTGAGATAAAAACTTTTTTGTTAAAATTTTATTGCTAGGATAAACATATATACCTATAAGACTCAATACTCATATGTTTTCACAATCAGCAGAACTATCTTTTGAAATATTTTAGATTATAAAGTACTTTTTGAATCAAATAGGTACCTATAAAAATAGTCTAATATAAAAAAAAGCAATATCCTTTAGAAAATTGTTCTGATTTACGGCATCTTGGCAAATGTATCTGGATATTTTCCAGGAAAAGGAAAAATGTTCCAAGCATAGAACTTCGAAGTTTTTGCTAAAATAGCTATCTCCGAATATTACTCTTTAGACAAGTAAAAAGAATATAAATCTCTATATACCGTGAGCAAAGGTTAACTACTACTATATTTTCATGATCTTGTTATTAATTTGTGATGTTCTGAATATATATAAAAACAAAAAAATAAAGAATCACAAGTTTTTTTTTAAATTTTTTGCGATAATTTTTCAAAAAAAATGCTTGTTATAAAGTAGGCAAATATCTTATTTTATTTAATTTTACAAATTATAAAAATAAAATTTTTCTTATGATATTTTCATACAAACATGAGAATATAATAATTTATTTTGGGAAAAAACAGTGCTGCGTTGAAGTGTTTAAAGGTTATGTTTTAACAGAACATTTCTACTGATGCAGATAATGAACAAAAGTATCCTTTTTGGGATTTTCATAGTTTCTAAAACGAGCCTAGAATTTGGTGAAAAATAGCATGTGATAAGTAATGAAATATATAAATAGATGAAATATGAAATATATATATACATATTATTTTTAAGAAATAAATATTTAGAATTTTAATTTTTCAACTCAATTAACTATTACAAAATTATTTAATTTTTTTTATACAATATTTTAGATAACTTCATATCTATGAATTTTACTTGAGTTTATTAAGTATGATAATAGGAATTTCTATCCAGTTAGCTCTAGTCAATCAATGATAGCTACTTTTATTTCGCACAAAAAATTATATTGACAATTATCTGCTAATTAAGGAGTCCAAATCTTGACTATGAATGGTTATGACCTTGATTCTTCTTTTCTGACACTAATTTTTATTCGGTTTTAACATAGTTCATGGCATTACTATGATCAAATTTCCAGTTTAGCTCTCTTATAATTGAATTAAAAGGCTCAAAATAGCATATTGATAAAAAAATTCTTAATAATTACTGAGCCGGTTTTTTCGGGAAACTGCAGTCCATATTTCTAATGTCGTGCATAAGAGGTCTATCCATTTCATCACAAACCTACTATTGCTTTTAGCTGACTAGTGAAAAAATTCTTAGCTTCTATTCGTAAATTACGGCACAAATAAATACTTCCATATAATATTCTAAGGGTGGGTTTTTTTTTTTTTTTTTTTTTTTTTTTTTTTTTTTTTTTTTTTTTTATTAAGAAATTGAAAAAGTAATTTTTTCATTTATTATTTCAAGCCATGATCTTATCAGCTAATTTCATTCAACATTATAATGATGATGCTTAAATAATTTTACTTTCCGGGAATCAGCATTTTATCTTCAAATGAGTCAAATTGTATGTAATGGAATTTTAAATGCTTGTAATGTTGTCTTATGAATTGATAATTTCCCTCTCACTTTATTAAGTTACAAGCATGAAAATTACCTGGAGTTGAAAGATTACTCCTTAATTTCTTATACATTACATAGAAATCTTATTTAATTTAACCATTATGAGTAAAAGTTTTAGAGCACTTAAGTATTGTCTTATTTCTCTTTTCAAATTTTCTAGAATCTTTATTAGACAAAAGTTTTCAAACTTTTTGCTTAGGTGAATTCAGAGGACATTGTATATTACCACATAAGAACAAAAAATAAAATTTGACTTATCATAATAAAATTATTCTGCATTTTTGTTGTATAATGCACAGTTACAATCAACATATACCTTATAACGAAAAAAGAAAATGATTTTTATTAAAACAATAAGCTGTCTTATATGTCTGGAACACTTGGATTTTTAAAAAAAATATTTGCTGTGTAAACTAACTCATTACTTTTCATTTAAGGATTTAATTATTTATTGTAAAAACTATAAATTTCAAATTCTTCAGTCTGACTATTATTCATTTCAGGAAATTTACTATTCAAATGCATGGTATTTTGCGTACATATACAGAGACACAGACATGCGTAGATTTATGAAACTCTTATATGTTTTTTACAGAATGTTCGCTCAGGATGAAATTCAGAATGGCTGCATGGAATGGAATGAATATTATGCAAGTGATTTGGAGTCAAGCTAATTTAAAGAATTGAGCTTTATTTCGGAAAACTTGGATTGCGGAATTTATTTTTATCATAGCCGTAATTATAAATTCTTGTCAAGAAGTTTGTCTCTCGACATGATCAGTTTAAAATAGAAAAAATTCTGCTCCATGACTTTTCTCACTTTTAAAATGGAAATTTGTGCTTATTTTCCCTCTTTTTAAAATGTTCGTTTGTACATAGTCACCGGTAATATAATAAAAAAATACAGGATATGATTCTCTCTTCTTTCTACATTCATAAAGTATAATTATCTTTAAAATTAATCATTTCCAATTTTTTTTTTCCATTTTTGGAGGAATACTGTTTTTAACTTTCGCATTGTATGCTTTTACGCTTTCCACTATTCGCTATCGTTCGGAAACAAGTTGAAACGCAGATGAAAAAAGATCAAATTTAATAAGTAAGAACTTTGTGACTCAATGAGTTTTAAAACATGTTTTTTTCAAAATTTAAATTTGTTTGTCTTTAATGCTACTTTACACAGCTTCTGCATTCAATATTTTAATCCATTTCTCTCTAGTGTAGTATTTGCGTTAGTTCTATCATTAGGAAATTAAATAAAAAAATTCAAAAATTTAAGTCACAGTGATGTTGTAGTTTTCACTCTTATAAATGATAATTTGTGAATTTAATCTTCTTATATTTTAATGATCATCGAATTTTTAGAATTTATATAAGTTAAGCCCGTAAAAACCAGTGCAAGCCTAATTTTGTGATGTGAATAACATATAAGAAGGTTCTATTAAAATTTATACATATCACAAGCAAAATTAATGAGACTAAATTTAAATTAATTCTTCAGAATGCATAGTGGCTACAAATACGATATTTAGTGGAGAATTTGTAAATAATACGCTATATTTTTAATAGAGTTTGAATATATTGTTATTTTAGAAGATTTGTTTTAAACATAACAGCTAAACATCCAAGCTGATCTTGTTGATTTGTTAATTATTTAATTAGGATTTTATTATTTTATTTATAAGTTTCTGAAATCAGATGTGTGTCAATCCTTTTAGAAATGGTCTGAATAATATTGCAATAAATTCTGGTTGGCAATGCTCTGATTGTGCCAAAAAATGAACTCATTTCATGATATTTCTTGTGAAGAATTTTATCCTACTTAACGGGTTATAGATGTCCGGTAAAATTATTACGTAAAGCGAGAAGTCCTAGACAATCCAATGTTAAATTAAAAAAGGGGACTGGTGGTTTATGACATTTTAAATAAAACAAAAAATAAAATGATTCACGAAAATTTATTTATAAAACACAAACTTATGAAAATATTAACACAATTCTAAAAGTTATTTGCAAAACATTACTAGACTCATGAATTTGATTAAAGGTTAATCCACCTTAAGCTGACTGAACCTTGAATAAATGAATTAAAATAACTTCCTTATACCTTTGTAACATGTTTTTCAATGAGACTCTTATAGTATGATAAAATACTTGTTCAATATTTTTAAATTCATACATACTAATTTTCCTATTTTGCCACCATTGCATAAATAAGATTAAGAATCATGAAAAGGTTTTGTTGTCTTTTCACGTAAATTACGATTTAATTTTATCAGTTAAGAGGTTATTACTTCGGTTATTTTAATTACTTTTTTCTTGATTTTATTTATTAATTTCTGTCTTAAATAATTATATAATCATAAACTAATTAATAACTAATTTTATTATCACTGATTGTTTGTTGAAATCATATCTATAATTTTAACAAGAGAAGTTCATTTTCAAGGCTTTAAGATTAAAAAATAGACTAAACTCATAAGTGTACCAGGTTCTTAATACGGTTGTATTTTAACATGAAATTATTTTAGAATACTGTCCCAAGTATCAGTTAAAAAGTGGATCTATTATCAAAGTATAAAACTTAAAATTAATTAATTCATTTTTACGTTTCTCATCATCAATGCAATGCTGATAGAAATTGTTTATCCAATAATGTTTATACTTTAGAATAAGTAAACTAAAATGCAGCATCCATGTAATGATAAAATAGTGTTTTTTAATGTACCGTCATACAAGTACTCATCAGTAAAAGACAGCTACGATTGGAGTAAGTATTTTGTGATAAAATAAGGATTCGAAAGTAAATGTCTTCTACTGATTGCAACATAAATGAAAGAATTGCTAAATCAGTTCACAATTATTCTGGGATTGTTTGAGTTGCCTAATCAATATGGTTGTAGCTGTCCATTGTCAACTGACAGGACAGCGGTATTCAGAGCGAAAGGTCTCAGTTAAAATTTCAAATACTGTTAAGCCATGGGAGGAAACTGCCGCTCTGTTGGCTACTTCATCACGTCTGCCGGTGTCAGTACTTGGGAGTTTTCCGGGTCACCTCTTTGGCAATACGTTTATGCGTCTCACTGTCTACGAAAAGTATGCAAGGAAATTAATTGTCAAGGTGGATATTAAAATGCCTTAAATAAGGTTAAGCAGTTCCTGATGCGGGGTCAAGAAATCAAAGTTTCTGACATCTATTTGAATACTTTTTGAAGATGTCATTTGTAAAGTTAAACATAATAATTTCTTAAATTAATCGTTTTAGCAGTTTTAATGCAATTAAAATTAATTTTAAATAAAGAAATAGGAATTTCCAATTAATTAAATTAACATTAAATAATAAAAATGCACATAAAATATTCAGATAAATTGGTAGCATCAAACATTATTAACTATAACAGCTTAGATTTAATTTTAAAATACTTTAAAACTACTAAATAAGTATACTTAATTCAAAGATTTGAAATAAACAAAAACTTTGAAAAAAATAACTTTATTTCGCGTGCTAAAACATTTAAGTTTTAATTCAAATTTAATATGCTGCTAACAATTAATGTAAGTTCCAATTGTTAACCTTATTTAAGTTTTAAAAAATAATTGGGTAACCAAAAAATAAAGTTTTTGTATAATTGATTGAAATTTCCTATAAAGGCACTTTTTTAGTTGAAAAAAGCGTTATTCAATTTAATTTTAATTTTCTTTAACTATTTTCTACACTGAGACACAGAATTCTATTTTCTACGCACGTACACACAGACACACGCACATGTGAAGTATTTCTTTTGTTTTCTGTCATATGAATCTTGGAAAGAGAGTAACAGATAGTATGAAAATTATCTGCCAGCTTAAGTATTAAGTGACGAGGCAATTTATGTATCTTCAGCAACAGATTATTGTTCAGATCTCTTGAGAAGTATACAAAAATTATCAAAGGCAATACAAATTTCACATAACTCACACAAAATAATAAACTATATTACACACTGAACAATTAATTATAAGGATTAATTGATAATTAAAGAAGAGTTTGTGATGGACATTAAAATGCTTCTCCATGAAGATGACTGGCTACGTAAGTTAAACTAACGTGAGGGATAAAATGTGATATGCAAATTATGAATATTTCAACATATGTATAAATAGTGGTAAAGTACAATAATTAGAGGTAGCTATATATATAATGGATTTCAATGGAGAAATGGTACAATTTTCTCATGAACGTTGTTCTCAGATAAAAATTTGTGCCTCGAGCAAAAAATAGAAAACATTACAAAAAATTTTATGACTTTAATAGAGTCTATAAGATTGTGGATTATCTTATCACAGTTTTAATTATAGACTATAAGATTGTGGATTATCTTATCACAGTTTTGATAACTTATGATCAGCAAAACGCGGAAAAACTATTTTCAGGCTGGACATACGAGGCACTGCATCTCATCGTCCCGCTATCAGTAACTGGGCAAAATTTTGGCAAGCTTTCCATATGGCTTTAATATATCGTAATACCACATAATGAACCCTGATTCAAGAAATGTATTTGTTTGCAAAGCAACAAGGTCCTACTCTAACACTTGGAAGATGTTTGCATGACTGCATTGGCAGCTCGGTAACTACATAGTGAAGAGCAGCTTTAATGGTGTGATCAACGATGAACCTGGACGCAAGATTGCCCTCAAGTCGTATTTTTAGATAAATCTGTTTATGGATAATTAAAATAATGTTTACAGCTTCTAGTTGGCTATATCCATTTTTTGGCAGCATCATGGAGAATTCACATTATTAACATGCATTTGACATAATCAAATTAGGTCAATGACTGCTGATAAGGTATAATTTTAAATTAAAATACGTCTCTTTCACTTATTGTTTGCATTTTAAACAACAGTCATTTTGTTTCAGTTATTTTAAAGTCCATGTCTCTTCTATATTTTCGAATTATTTTATACATCACCAAAGAAGCAGCCAAATAGACGACAGCCGTTGCAAAGTATTTTAATACACTTACGTAAATTTCCTCCTGCGAGGAATTCCCATGGATAATGAGTCATATTCAAGAGTAGTACGGGAAAAATTCCAGAAAACTCCCAAGCACTCAAAACAAGGGAAGAACATGCAGAAGTCAGAAACATGAATCGGCCGTTGTTCAACTGTGGCTGAGATCAAACCTAGAATCTTAGTCTCTAAAGAATGCTATTCTATCAATAGTCTATTCGTTCGAGCTTTAAATACATTACGTTTCAGCAAGGTAACGCATGATAATGTTATCAGATTTTCCTTGTGGTAGATTCGGCTGCTACCCTAGCCTTCATGGTCTACAGATTTTGTTTCTTATAGAAAGCGAGTGTCTCGATTGTCACTATACTCTATATATTAAATGCGAAGAAACGTGAGAATACGGTGATGCTATTTTGGCAGTTATACCTGTGAATGAAATCCAGTGCCTGTTTGAGTTAATGCTCAGGGGTATAATTGCAATTATTGATGATAAAGGTAGTTTCTCTGGGTTCATATATATACATTTTATTCCACACAACACAAATTCCCTGAAAATTTAATTAATGCGTTATTTATTGTAAAATATATTTCTTTGATGACTATCATTTTATTATTTGCATTTCTTCCTACATCAGTTGACTACTATTTTAAAAAATGTTAAAATATCTTCCTCTACATGTATATTTTTATAAAATAAACGAAGACTTCATTTAATGTGTGAATGTTGCAAATATCTTAATTTTTAAAGTAAAAAAAATACTGTAAAAAATCTAAATTTTTATAGTTTATCTAAATTGTTATAAATTCGTAGAGAGAAATATTAAGAGAATCAAACATAAACGAGGATTTTGCGCTACATTAATTTAATGTATTTGCTTTATTTATGTATTTATATATAAACAGTTACTTATAATACACGAACATTCAAGAACCGATAGCATTTAATATCCTTTCAATTTGTCAAATATTTGCAAATTTAAGCTATATTCTCATAAATATTAACAAAATAAGTCTTAAGAGAAAATATGCTATTTTAATTCAACATCATAAAACAAATTATACGACTATAGATGTCTTGAATGGATTAACATTTAATCATAAATATCTATCAATATACACAAGCACAACTGTATATCATTATCATAATATAATGACAAAGCATACATACACTTCAATATTGTGATGAAAATCTATTCATCAATATTATAATATATTTTATATGAATAATGTATAAATCTTTTTAGCACAAATTGATGAATTTTTCCAAATTGCATAAAATTTTTATTTGCAATTTAGCAATTGTATAATTTAAAATAAATTAATTTTTTTATTAACAAGGACGTGTCAACGGTTTCTTCGTAATTTTAATCTTAATAATTTTAAGCTAGTGTTTGAATACTTTGAATAATTGAATGCATGCTATACTTGTTTGGACTTTTCTATTTGTTTCTTTGGTCTCTATTCAAAGTTTCTCTCTTTTCTAACCTATTTCTCCTTTGATCTTTTGTGTATGTTTTTAAACAAAGCACGTTAACATTTTAAAATTACCACAAATGGTCATATGTGAATCCCTATTAGTATTGATCTGAAGAGTCAATGTATATTTCGATACAACAAAATATTTCCATTATATTTGTAACAGTGAATATCAACACTCAGTCTTCGATATAATATTGATGCTGTTGTCATTCGAATATCATAGAAATCAGTGTTCCTGGTTACTTCGAATACATTTTTTAATTTTTTTTTTAAATTAAACAATTTTAAATGAGAACAAAACGAACTCATTTAAAGTAAAAAAGAGTAATTTTGATTATTTTTTTGATCACCTAATTGTTAAATAATTAAAATGTTCAATTTCAATTTTCAAATAATCTTGATTATTTTGGTTGTACATATTTTCGTAAAGTTTTTAAATTAGATTTTGGTAACTGGAAAGTAGAACACCATAAAAATCCTCAATTAATACTCACGAAAACTTGAATGGGAATATACTATATAAAGTACTTTTAGTACGATTTCATTTTACCAACAACAGAAGGTAGTCATTCGATAGCAAGAAAGATAATTCATGAAGAATATTTATTAAAACAAAAGTGTTACGTATTTGGATATCAGGTTACAATTGGTTTCTCTGCATTTTCATTGTATCAAATCTAAATATTTATTAATTATTTTCCATATAATGACAGCAAACTTATTGAGCCTTAAAAATTAGGATTAGAGCAACTAGTTCACATTTTCAATATACTCATGATTTAAGTACGTAGACTTTTCACTCACTTACATTTATAAACCATCTGAATTAAATTCTTAACTGGAAAATTACGCACATATGACATAATTTCTGTGTAGAATAATTTATGGTTAGCGTAATCGTTGTAATTTAGTATTAAACGAATGTGTTTTGTATTAATTTAATACTATTATCATTATTGCTTTTAAATAATATCTTTTTCTTATTATATTAATACTTTGAGTGCTTAATGTAATTAAAGTTCAACTATTGATTGTTATGTTTAAGTTTCATGCTATAACACAAAAGAGAATCTAATTAATGTTTTAATTTAACGTTAAAGAAGAGAGTTTATTTTTAAAAATTATATTTATAAAATAAACTAAACAATTTCAAAATATCACTGATAAGAAAATGAGCATTAACTAACGTAAGGTTCAATTTCAGAGCTATGCTAAATTTATCTGTTTAAAAAAACATGGAATTTCCTTCAATGTTTAAATATTGTTTTAATATCTATAGTTAAGAATATAAAAGAATAAATGATAAACTTTTATAAATTGTATTTCAATTATATATTTATTGTATTTCGTATAACAAGGGGAGGATAGTTCTCAAAAAATTTAAAAACATTTTTATTTACATGACAAGATCCATGACAGTATAAAAACAACAAACAAGAAGAAAATCATCGCCCCATACTTAAAACTACAAATGATTAACACTGCTGTAAGTAACATAGTTAATAACAGACATCAAATGTATTCAAATTCGTATTGTAATGTTGTGTTTAAACGACGGTCATTTTTGTTTATACTAATTAATCCCAAAGTTTTCAATCATTTGCAGAAAAGGAGAAATAATGCGAAATAAATTAAATAATTTTATAAAAATATCATACATCTTACTGCAATATTTCATCTATATAACAATAAATCATTTCATTCTTAAATGAAACAGTAATATGCATTATATATATGTAATTTAAGTTCTAAGAGGCATCATGGCTGACTATATCTGTGGCGATAATGTTCCACGTCAACAATATAATGGGAACCTTTACAATTAATTTTGACCCAGCTGATATTCATTCTGTTTCGTGTAAAAAGAAAATGACATGTTTGACTACAATTTATCTAAGTCTTCTTTTTTATTTGGTAAATTTTCTGCAATTTTTTATATTTTTTTATTTAATTATTTATTTATTTATTTTATTTATTTTTATCTCATCATGAATTATCTTTAAGTTGCTATGCAGAACATTTGTTGTGCCTTCGAACCCTGCGTGATATTCTTTTGTGCACAGGGAGATAATTTTGTTCTCTCAAATAAAAAAAAAAATTTAGATTGCATTTAATTATAATTTATTCAACAGGCAAGTTTGAATCCTAGATATTCAAGCAAGATATCATAGCAAAATATTATATCCTGGACTGATTTGATGGATATAAAAATGATCGAAGCATGATCATTTCTACATTTCAGAGAAATTTAACACAGCTAAACATCATATAAACTTAAAATGTGATTAAATAAAAACGAGAAACGTGAACTAAGATAATCTTCTCATCGTTACGTCACCCCACCGTTGGACACAATGAATAAAAAATTCCAACATACATTGATCATCTCAACACAATGGTCACAAGTCACGTCAAGTATTGAACTTACTACATTACGAACGATTAATTATTTTCCAGATAGGAAGCACCAACCACAGCAAAAACTTTTATGACATATAAATATAATTTAAATATATAATGAAAGAGAAAATTAAATATTTTTAAATTTAACCTGAAAAAACCCACGAAAACCTGAATAAATATAGCTAAAGGAACTAATTACAAAGATATTTTGCATTTATGTTCAGTACTTAAAACAATATATTAATTTTGCTGCATTTGCATAATGCGCATAATCAATTTTTAGATAAAATAGATATTAAAAAGTTTAAAAACAGTTAATGAGGGCAAAAAATGCAAGTTTTATTAATAAAAATCCTGAATTGGTTTAACTAACTAATTTCTGTTTGTAGGATGATTTAAGAATTACAAGAGAGCAATTGATTAATAAATTATCTTCAACTCAATGTTTTGAATATCTAGAGTAGAGATCTCGCTAGAATGTAACATTTAACAGCTACTTCAAATCATCGAAGTAGCGGAAATCAATGACTGCTATAATGACCTTAACATATTTTAGACCCCGCGCCATCTTGCTTCCATTAATTGCTAATTATATTAATAACTATTTGAAAGTTTTCCTTTTATTATCATTTATTTACCATATATAAAACTCTTTTTAGTGACTACTTTTAATGGATTTCGATGCTAGAAATTGATGATTTCGGTGTAAGTTTGGTTCCTTAAGTTTCTCGATGAAGCTTTACTAATTTATTATATATGTGAGTCAAGTTTCCGATGTAAATCAATAAATTATAATAAAAAGCAAACATTTCTAACACTTGATATTCCGTTAACTTTGAATGACCGAAATTGTATTACATTTTATCGATTGAGCATGTTTTAGTATAATATTTGAGTTCTATAATATATTCAGCAAAAAAAAACTGTATATAATTGTTTTAAAATACATTTTTTCCTTCCATCAATGTCAAGAAGTATTAAAAATATTTTCAATGAGATTCTTCCAATAAATAATTTCATTCAATTTATGATTCATGTTAACTATATTAATTTATTGTGTTTAGATGCATGCAATTTTTAATGAGTTTTATAGTCTTGGTATTTCTTTAAAATTTATCTCTTTGGATAATAAAATTGATTTCATTAAACATTTAATAGGTTTAATTTCTTAAATTCTTAATGGGCATTGAAATTTTATTAATTTAATAAATTCAATGTGTATAATAGAATTTTTGTAGCTCACTCATTGTTTAAAATTATCCTTCATTTTACTAAAAAGGAGTCTAAATTAAAAATATGTGTAGATTACATTTTCTTCAAATATAATGCTTAAAGCAAATTCTATTTTTCTTATAATCATTTATATTACATTTAAAAAAAACATAGATACATTAATGTACAGAAAAATTTTTAAACTACTTTATTATTAAAGCAATATTGAACATTAAATTTTTAGGGAAACGTTTTAGTTTAATAAGAATATATCGCTACATCTTAATTAAACATTTTTCTTGTGTAAAAAAACTTAAAAAAATAATAAAATAAAAAAATTATAGTATTAAGATAAATAAATGATATCATGAAACTGTATTTTTATAGAAATAAATTATAATAAAAATTACCTATATGATAGGAACATTTTTAGTTTTTAACTTTTCTTAAGGCCTAATAAAGAAATTATTAGAATAAGTTGTGCTAACAACAGGCTTATAAATTATAACAAGTGTCAAACTATTTATTAAATGTAATCAATACCACGTTATTGGATTGAAATAAATCGAAATAAAATTACACATACACATTAATTGAATTTAAATAAAAATATAAATTTCTATTTAGAAATTCTCCAACAATCATTAGTTTTTCTTAAAAAAGAATTAAATTGAAAAGACCAATTCAGATTACAAATATTTCTATAACATCAATACGGGAAAAAAAACTTTAAAACATATTGCTTTCATTTAAAGCTGAAAGATAGCTCATTAATTATCTTAAATTGCTTAGCTAATCTAAAATTTAAATTCTGAAATGCAAATTAGAAATAACTAAAACAGTCTATAAACAAAAGCTCTAATAAACATAAAATAGTTTCACCTGGAACAAATTGAGGCAAAAATATTTTTAATCGGACAAACTTATCAACCATGCAGTGATTAAACAATTCAATAAAAATTTTTAACTGAAGCGTAAAACAAGCTTGCTTTACTTTGACTAATTTTTTTCGCAGTTATACGTTTTTAATTTTTGATCCTAATAAGTATGAGAGCGATAATTCATTCAGAAGTGTGAATATAACAAAAACAATTACTTCATTTGTAAAAATGAATTTAAATTACTTTCATATTCAAAATTATTTTTATTCATTTTAATTTTGAAATCCTAATTAAATGTAAACTTGTTATATTTCTCCAAAGCCAAATTTAGTAAGCCATTGAATTTTTAAAATATTAAAATATGCGAGTTTTATCAAGTTGATATAGTATTTATGTTTTGCTTTCATAATGTAGTATCAAAAATTAGTTAAAAACTATATATATTTATAAATATTAAATTTGAAGTTTCCTTGTTGATATCATTGTATTATATTAATTTCAACGTTGATGTTTTCATTAAAAATTAAAGTACTTCACAAATTTTCATAAATATAAAAAGTAATTAAACTTAAGCTGATATTTAATTTATTGAATACATAGGTTATTTAAATTTTAGCAATTTTCAGTTAAAAATGTATTGAAATACTAAGTTTTTTTTTTTTAGTTTAAAGTTACTAATTTGTAGAGTTTTATTTTTGTTAGTTCCCTTACAAATTCCTTTGAAATATCGCAAAAATGAAATATTTTTACTAATTTGTATTTATTATTTATTTTGCTATGAAAAACGATAAATTAATAGGAAATGTCTCCCATTATATCTAATAACTCATTTTCTTAGATTTTATGACAGCAGATCCCAAGCAATTTCCAATAAATATAAATCATACAATAAATAAATAAAAATAATATATTTCGTTGAATTAAAATAACTTTTTTCTTCAAGTAATAATTTTCATTGAATGCATACATTTTAAATGTTTAATAAATAATATTTTTTATTAAATTTAAATGCATCTCTTAATTAAGCTGGAGTCTGTAAAAGTTTTATTCAAGATTTGGAAGCAATGAAAGAAATCCCACTTAGTGAAATGATAACTCTTTTGCCTTTTCGATGCCGTAACTTAAATATGAAGAAACTGCACAAATCATGGCACACTACAATGAGATTACTAAAAGAAGATTAAATGTTGGGCTATCTGAAATAACGAAACTGGAGCGATTTAAAGAAATGAAATAGCTTTTCTGGAACTTTTCCAAAAATCGCACTGTCGGGTTTAATCCTAATCTACTCTTTTTGTGTAACTAACATCTCTGATATTTATTCCTTTCACGCAGCTTTTCTGCACTCGACTAATGATTCATTTACTTTTGTAAGTAAACTTCTTTAATACAATTTTGTATGAAAATATACATTTTAAAGACACTTAATTTAAAATGTAGTTTAATATGTATATATCCTAGAGATACATTATTTTTAAATGCAACATAAGAAGATATATATTTTATGTTGCATTTAAAAAAAAGTATTTGTTGTATTTTAATTGGTTTCATGGAATTTTAGTAAAATATTAGAATTAAGAATATCTATTCTTTTAGTTAAAATAAAATCGTTGCATTGGTTGAAAGAAAAGTATTTAATGTAAGTAATAAAAACAATAAAAATTTGTCTAAAGTTAATATCATATTTTATATGTATAATATTCATCCTTTTATTATGTATAGTAAAAAATATTAATAATAGAGACTTATTCAACTATTTTTATTAAAATATAGGAATACCCATGAAAAAATTCATTTTATTTCATTAATTGTATTGCTCATTAATTTTTAATTGCCAAGTTAAAAATAACTCTGTTTTTTATAAAAAAAAAAAAATTTTTAAAAATGCCAACATAATCAACACATCTGAGGAAGCTGATTTTTTCGTTAGATTATTTTTAGATTTAAAGCAATTTGTATAACTTCATGTAAAGGCATGTCATACTTAGTATGTAAAATGCATTTGCCTGGATTTTAGAAAACAATTTTTACTTTTAAAATGAATTCCACATTTATTTCATTAATTATTTCAGTTACACAAGTAACTTTTTCACTTGACCTGTTGAGCAGAAAAAGACAGAAAGTTTGAATAAAATAATAATATAAATTCAACTAATTTAAAGAGCCATTATGGATAATAAAAGATGCAAGTACACTTAAAATTTGGTACTTCCATGAATTTCAGTGATTAAAATTTTAATAATTATGTATGTAATTAAAAACAGGCAAAAAAAGGGATTGAGATCTAAAAGACAAATATTTTAATTATCAACCATTTCTACAAAAAATTTATAAGAAACAGTCCTGAGATATATAATTTCATAATTTTGCTCGGTGAACAACTTTGTATTCAATTAAAACATTCTAAGAACTCTCTTTAGTAGAATCAACTCGTAGATGGTAAAATGACTGCTTAAAAATTATTTGACTTTTTGATTTTTAGCTTGCGAAAAAAATTCGTAATCGAAGAAAAATTTATTCCAAGAATCATTGGTTTACTTAATGAATGTACTTGCTTGCAATTGTATTTAAACATCTCTGATATATAAATGTAGAGGTAAAATATTTTTAAATGAATCTACACACTAACTCTCTCTTAGAAAATGCCATGGTAGCTTTATTTAATTACTTTATTCGTGCTTCAAACTTCAAATCAAATTAGTGAAACAGAATATTTTTTATACTAAATAATTCTCTTTCATTCCTTTATCCTTATCACTCGAACTTTTTGTGATATAAGATTTTTATGAATTTTAAATTCTATTACTAAGTTGCGTTTGTTGAGAGCCACTCTTTTTTATTTAGTTATGCTTTTCGAAAAGTAATAGATAGACGCTGCTGTAATTACAGAAATTCTTTATTGTAAGGCTTGATTTCGGAATTTAAACCATTACCGTTTTGTAATGAAATGTGTTCTTTGAGAGAAAGCTGATATTCAGAAGGGAATGAAAGAATATTTTTAAGTAAATGGAATCATTACAAATTCCTCGGAACGTGTTGTTCTTTGAAAAATAATGTATTTTTGAAATTCATTTGCTCATGAATTACTCTCTTTTACAGTTGCCTTTACTTAAATTTTCATTTGGTAAAAAGTATATTAATGTAGATTTTTTGTAGCAGCATATTTTAAATGTTTTATATTGAAAAATTTAATGTGTAGTATTAAAAGTTTTAGGAAATATAATGTCAACAAATATTATGTTGTCTATAAATTTTGTTTGTTTTAAACATTGCATTTCATTTTCCTACGTGTTTTCTTATATATAATTTGAACTATTTTTCTTCTGGTTAACGGAAAAGTATAGTGATTTTTTTGCAGTTACATTCTTTTACTTCATTTTTTCATATTTTTCACTCTTTAACAATTGACTTAATACAATGTTCAACATAATATAAATATTATGTTATATATGTATACTTCTTGCAATACTTTGTGAATTTTAACCAAATTACTGCACTTTTTTTTTTTTCTTTTTTCAAAGAAAATACTTTCTACCTTCTCCTAATGTATATTTCTTAGTTTGGAAAACATTACGTTTGTGAGATTTCAAACTCAATTTTATCGTGCTTTTTGTGAGCAGTTGATTTTGAAAGTAGTTATTCTGAATTCTTATTTTATAAAAAAAAGCTTTGCATGCAAATAAAAAATATGCATTTTTATTATAAGTATATTACTTAACATTTAAGAAATAAAACCGTAATGCCTTACTTTATGGAAAGTAAGGTATTACGATTTCATATATGAAACTTTGACTCCCTTTTTGAAAGCATACCGTGTGGATTCCCATTTACTGATTTTATAGATTGCACTATCCTTCTTTCACTTTTTCAGTGGACAAATATGAATTTTTAATTTTTTTTAACTATCAATATATTAGATAACAAAAATATACTATTTATGAACAATTGATAGAGCAGAATATTGGAGAATGAATCGATTAGTTTCTAAAATGCCCTATTGAATGATTACCATGAAAGTTAGAATTAACTTACATGGTATTAAGTAATATTATTTGTAGGTTGTAAGTAATATATTTATTTTAATATTTTAGTAACATAATCCACAAATGAGTGATAGAGTACGCATTACACTCAAAATAACATTTTAGTTCAAAAGCCCAAATTCGTTTTTTTTTTTTTTTTTTTTTTTTTTTTTTTGGTTGCTAACGATCAGCTTTAATATAATTGTATTGTAAATAAACGAAAAAAAACATTAAAAAAAGATGCATGTCTAACTCTGCTAAATACTTATTCCTAAATTTGTATAGTAAGAAGTGAATAGTTATTAAAATGTATTTTTAATTAGCAAGCAATTAAATAAAAATGATCTAATTTTAAGTTCACACTATTAGATTAAAATTTCTACCAAAATATTTAACGTATTTAAACAAATGCCCATATTTAAAAATATACATATAGGTATTTTACCTTTATTTTTTAACAGAAAACATGTCTTTGGTGTGTTTACAGAGCACAAAATTTCACTAAGGAAATCGATTATCAGAGAGTAAAACAATTAATTTAAGAAAAAATGTGACTTATTAAAAGGCAACATTAATGAAAACTTTTTCTAACAAAAGGTTTTGTTTTAAAAATAATTTTACTTATCAAGTAAATATGCCCAAAATAAATACTAAGCAAAAATGTGATGAAATGTAATGTGTATTTTCTTACAAGAATAAATTTAGAAAAATATTTTATCATACCCTCTTAAACACAATACTTCATTTTACAATTTTAATTGATTAGTATGATTGCATATGTGAGTATAAAGCTTTTAAGAAAAATCATTTCTGTAATATATGAATTTGGTGTAATTTCATTTTGTAATATAAGTACTTTATAAGTCAAAAAATAAAATTTAAGTTTGCAATACTTAAAATTAGGTAATAAAACCACTCAATAAATCAGTATTTTCAAAATTTATAAAATTATCCTGCATTTTAAACCTCGAAAAAAAAGGAACTTTCTAGAAGTTCACGTGACAAAAATTTACGAAACATTTTTCATAATGATTATTCTGTTTCTGACTCCACACTATTTTAAAAGATTAAAATGGACAAATTTTACACTTCAAAGTACTTTATAGGATAAAATGTTTTTGAGAAATATTTCATAAAATTTTACACAAAGAAATATATTTTATTTCGAATAGTGAAAATTATATAAATTAAACTTAAGTAGGTAAAAAACCTTTATTATCTTTTTTTTTCTTCTTTTGAAAATTTCATATAAATTAGCGAATGAATGTTACAAAAAATTGTATCAACTATGTAATTCATTTATGTCTTATGCTAATTTTCATTAATTAGGAAATTAACGTAAAAATGTGTTTCCTTTTCCCAGCTTTTGGCACAGCAAATTTCATTTTCATTTATTCGTCATTTACACAGTTTATGTTCAAACTTACAAAATATAGATTGTAAAACGAAATTGACGTGGTATTACGATAAAGGAAGAGAAATGATTCAGTTCTAGTTTGAGAAACATTTTAGAAAATTCAATTTTTCTGCATTGTATCTGAAAAACTCACTCAACAATCACAGAAAATTATGAAAGAAAATATTTTTATGGAATTCTTATTAAATACAACATGCGTTTTACGTTTTATTAATAAAATTGTTGAATTAAAATGAAAGACTTTTAAATATTTTCATTCCTTGGACTAGTTCTCCCTCATATATATATATATATATATATATATATATATATATATATATATATA
>JAPDSC010108055.1:471689-486215 GCA_026290005.1 Latrodectus geometricus
TATATATATATATATATATATATATATATATATATATATATATATATAATAACAAGTTTTATATTTAAAAAAATATTATAAAATCATTTCAATTATTTAAATCATATTAAAGGACCCAAGGTTAAACTAAGTATTAATTTTAATCATGGCATTTTCTTGTTAATTCTTACAATATTTTTTTATGTTCTTTATGTTTTGATTAAGAATAAAATGTTACTTAGGGAAATATTTCATGTAAAATTTGTATACTTTAATAAAAAAAATTTATTTTGTCATACTACATCAAAATGATTATATTTAGAATTTGTTTAGTTTATTAATTTTTCAACGATTTCTAAAAAGAACAAATGAGAAAGAAATTACACTTTAAAAATAAACGATAATTACTATATTTCTTTCCTTCAGGATATGGTTATGACATAAAATTGAGTTACAATGTTATGAAATATAAATACGAGTTATTATGATTTTATGATTAAGCCCACTGATTAAAGAAATATCCTATTTCTGCCAAAAAGTATTGAAACAAAATAGTTTTCTCCTTTTGTTGAATATTTTATATTTCTTACGAGAAAACCAATAACATTCTTTTTAAATTACAGGGTTAGGTTGACATGTTTTCGTGTTTTTTAAATGAAAGCACGCCTTTTCACTTGAAGTGTCATAAAAACTCCACTTAACTCTTAATGCATTTGATAAAGAATTCATGACATAAATATAATATTGAAACCTTTCTCAAATTATTTTCCTAGCATTTCTAATTTAAGATGCAAATTGCAACTCATTTGCGCTTGATAGGAAATCGAGAATTCTCTGACTCTTTTTTAAAACATTAGGAGAGATGATGTATAATTTTTAATCTTTTTCAAAAAGAATGCGTTACACATATATTTTCAATCGAGTTAATTTCTCTCTTTTTATACAATATTATTATATGATGGTGTCTTTTTGATTTAATCAAAAACTTAATCATAAAAAAATGTAACTTAAGAAATGATCTTTGCAAAACAACAGTTTGAAAAAAGTGTGTGTTTCTGAAATTTATATAAGATAAAAAAGATTTTTCTATGCTCATCATATTTATATTGTAATATAAGTAAACATTATATGAATTGTTTAGTTTTACTGTTGAAATTAAACATTTATTTTATTTCTTCATATAACTTCTCTCCGAAGTGTTGTACATATGTTTTAAAATTAACTTTAATTTAACATATATGTTGATTAAAAACAATTTTTTGTGAACTTTAAAAATGATGCTTTAATTCAATCAAGAATCAAATGACACACATGTGATGTAATTGTCTTTTTTCATTATAAACTGGAAATATGCCATATCATACTATATTCGTGTTTACCAAATGCTTATACGGATACATAAATGAATATACTTAGATGTAGATAAAGAAATAAAGATACATATAACGCACTAAATAGGAATTGAAATATAGGTATGTATTTTAATTATGCATCTCACATTTTCTTTCAGGTGTTGAATTGATTATCCCAGAATTCCTAACTTTATGTTATAGTTATAGTATATGGATTTTACCAATGGTATGAACCAAGTGTTTCTCTAGTTATCACAAAGATATACCATAAAATCACATTATAAAGATCAGCAATGATTCTCTTCAAGGGATTGTTGTCCTTGTTTTTCACACCTGTTTGTTGTTAAGCCTTGTTTTGTGTAGTAAATTGTGTTATTTTTATCTCTCATTCATTTATCACACGAGATGTGACATTATTTTTATGAGCAGAAACTAAAACTTAAACTTACAAAATGAAATCTCTGTTTGATCAATGTTATAACAACACTTTGTTTTAACTTATGTTGCATGCTTATATTTTACTTTAAATACTTATTGCATAAATAAAAAAAATGTTAGAAAAAATTTATTTGAAAAATTTAAATTCAATATAGTGAAAGATGAAAATTTTGGAAAAATATAAAAACCCTGAAACGTAATTAGTTAATTGTCTTAAAATAATTTGGGCTAGTTTTGTCAAGGAATGTTTTGTTGAAATAATGCATAAATTATTTTTTTTTAATTTTTAACTGCATTCGAATTTTTATAATTAATAAATTTGAATCCATTCTTAAAATCACTTTATAAAGCATGCTCTAGACGTTTATATTTAACTAAATATTGATTAAAAATTTTCAAATTCTTATATAACTATTTTTTTATTTCAGATATTGAAACTACAAACGAACATAAAAGTAGATCTCGCTGAACTTTTACAGTGCGTGCCAAAAATTGCAGGTTGTGTTGCGAATGAAAGATATCGATGTTATCTCGCGCATGAAGATAATAGCTAAGATGTTTGATGATGAATGTTCTTCTAACCAAAGAAATCTTTAAATCGATTTTCAAAAAACACTTGTAATAGAAAACTACCTTAAGTGCAGGCAAGGTTGACGCTCCAAATGTGGGTGGGGAAAAGATAGATGATAGCGGAGAGTTCAATCGAACGCACGTCACTGGAATTTCAACTCTGATTCGTTTGAAACTGACACTAATTTATTTCTGTTCTAGAAACAGCCAAAATGCAATAAAAAATTTCTTAACTTCAACCAAAAGGATGCATTATTTGGCAGACTAGATAAAATTTTAACTATCATTATAAAATTTGAAACAGAGATTCCAATAAAAAAATTATATAAATACAACTAAATGAAAATAAGGAATTGAATTTTTACTGACCATCCGTTATAAATATTCTAAGTACTCATATATATTAATTATTTCGACCTGTATTTTTCAAAATTAAGTCCGTAATTTGTTTAAATTTTTTAATGTGTTACATCATATTGCTAATAGTTTATATTGAATACTATAATGAACATTTTTTAATTCTGAATTTTAAGAGTAAATAATATTTAAATTTTTCTGAAGCATTTTCTATTTAGTTAGTCTTTTTAATTTTTAGAAGGCCTAGAGATACGAATTGGGAATTTATTGTTCATGTTATACTCAAAAACGTCTTTATCTAAAATATTTATGTGCATTAATATATAGATCTCATCTTTCTGATTTTAGTTTGGTGAAAAACTTAATTAGAATAAAATCAGTTCAAATGATTAAAGCTCCCTCTAATAATAAATCAAAATTAAATGATATAGTAAAGTACATTTATGATATTATGTAGATTGATTATTAGTCCATTGTTTCACTAAATATTTTTAAAAGTAATTCATTTATAAGTGTCATGGAGAAGAAGGTGCCTGCTCATCCTCGTCATTTGACCATGATAAAATACTACTAGAGGCTTGACTATTCTTACTGGCTTCAGTTGGTAGAAATAGATAGATAGATACGTAATGCACTCACATAATTCCCTTATAAATGCACAAATATAAATATAAAGCACATATAATCAAATAAAAGAGGAAAAACTTCATAATATGTTTCTCATATGAATAATATATAAAAGTTTAAAAGATATTTATATATATATTAATAAAAAATTGTGAGATTGTTTTAATAAATTCAAATGCTTTATAATAAATTTATAAGCATCATTTAGTCAACTAAATCAAAGATAGGCATAATAAAAGAAAATATTGCTCATTAGAAAAATGACAATCAATACTAAACAGAGTTGTTTTTTTTAACCATTGCACTATTCCTAAAAATATAACTTTAATACTAAGCGACACTAATAGTTTCAATTTTAAAATTATTTTCTGTTTTTTAGAAATTTTATGATCTCATAGTTGAAGATTAATTTCTTAAAATAATAGTTCCCAATCTCCAATCCATAGACTACCTTATTCCTGAGTATATAGTAGTTAGAGGAGAAACTGAATTGATATATCTGAAAGATCATCTGCAAACACAAAACACATTTATCTTAATGTTTGATAATTAAAAGCTTCTAAAAATATGTATGCAACAAGCCAAAATCTATAATATATCATTTGTCTGAAAATGCCAAAGGTAGTTTTATAATAATTCATATGCGCATAGCGACATTTACAGTTTGTCATATCTCTAAATGCAACTGAACTTTAATTACATGTCATTCACAATCACTTCCTTTTGAAGAATGTCCTGCAAATAAATTTTATGCAACATTTAAATTTTTTCATGCATATATTAGTATTGAAGGATAAAATTCATATAATATCAAATGCAAGGAAGTTTTACTTTAATATATGTACTATAATAATCCACGATTTTTAAAATGTTATATATAAATTAAATAAATGCAAATAGTAGTCTTTGAAATCTGAAAAAGTTAGTTTGAATTAAGTAGTATGTTTGTTATCTTTATCCTTGCAATCTGCAGAGAATGGGTTCAATTTTGACTCAGCTAAAGGCAATCATGTGTTTATATTCTCCATTAATGATAGCTTCTTTTCTTAAATTACATGCTAATTTTGATGTTTTGAAATGAGTGTGTCTTTACGTAACTGTCTCATCACCAGTGCATGAGGAAAACAACATAATTATTATATATTTTATAGTTACGAAAGTTAAGAAAAACATCAATGATAGAATACAACAAAATAACAATGATGAAAAAACTATTAAAAATTTATTCATGTGAAGATTTTTAATGATTGTAAATCAAAATAATTGCTTAGTATAACACAGAAACAATTAAAATATGTTATTGAATCAGAATAACAGCAATGAATAGCAATTTTTCTTTAAATTTTAAGTAAAAATACAAAAATACATTTAAGAATGATGCTTAAAAATTTTTAAATATTTAAAATAAGGTTCATCTGCATCAAAACTTTCATTTATTGTAAGTAAACAATGAGTCAGTTTAAGTCATGATTCATTCATAAAATTCTTTTTAAAGAATTCAGTTCTAAGTGCTCAATTTTTTTCATGTAATATTAAGAATATAAATAAAATAATAAAATAAAAATACTTATAGTACCTTATAAATGATTGAGATATCACTGCTGTAAATATATAGATTCCAATATAAATTTTTCATGACCTTAAAAGGGTTCTTTTTATAAAGAATAAAGATTAAAACGTGTTTCCTTTTATTCATAATCTCGATACATTTTATTTATGAACGTGTATACATTCAAACCGTATATCATATAGGCAAAAAGTGTTCTATTCTCTAAATTTAGTATTCTATTATTTATGAATAATAAGTATCATTTTCAGGGTGGAAAAAACGCATTAATATGTTTTTCATTATATCCTTTCTACTAAATTTCACATTTTTAATAATTCATAAAGTAAACAAAATGTAAATATTCAAAATTCAATATAAACTTATATTGACATACGAATTTTGATAGTTTTACCCAGTTACTGCATAAATCCAGGAGTAATAATCTGCTATGTTCTTCATTATATTATACTGTGGTATAATTTCTTAATAAATATTTAGGAATAAAATTGAATTATATTGAAAATATTTTCATCACAAAATTATATTACATACAAAAAAATTTAATATGCCCTGGAGGATTGAATCACATCTTGAGAAAATTCCTTAAAAAATCTTTTTTTTTTTATTTTAATTTGGCAAATTATAAAAATATTTTTTTTATTTTTCATGCAGTAATGAAAGAATTATAGGAAATAAAATAGTTTATTTTTCATACAATTTTTGAATAATGTCAGTGAAAGAAGGAAGCTTTTTAATCAAATATAAGTTGGATTTCATAGTTTAATGTTTGTTAAATGTTTCCTTAAAATGACATTTTCTTACAAACTTTATAATCAAGTAATATTTTCAAATAAATATTCAAACTTTTAAACTTATTCATTGTTCACTAATAATTTTATGAAAGATTTGTACATTTTATACGAGTTTTTTTTAATATTTGTGATTTCATTAGTGGCGAGAATTAATTTTTCTTTTTGGACAATGAATTTCAATCATTGGTTGTTTTGAATGTATAACCGAAAACATAATTATATGTTTGAGAAATTTTCTATAATTCGAATACTTTATGTACCAATCAGAATTATATTGTTAGCACTTAACATGTTAATAAAATGTTTGAAACTATAAAAATAGAAGAAATACTTTTATTTTTTGTGGCTCATATTTACAATCTAAACACTAATTGCATGACGAAGTTTTAAAAGTTGAATTTTTATCAAGATTGATGGAATCTTATCAAAAATAATGTAGCATTATCTTCAAAATTATGTACATCAAAACATTATGTGCCACAATTTTTGTTCTAAATGAAAAGGAGAGTTCATAGTTTTTAAGCAGAGATAAGAAAACTATTAAATATTAATCATGATAAGTTTTGGAAATGCTTAAGTTGGCTTAAAGCGTATCATCAAACCAAGTAAATTAACAAGAAATGTGTCACATAAAGTATCCCAACTTGTGTAGTGCGTCATTTTTTATAGCTTAATTTAATCTTAAGGGTCATAAAGCATTACATAAAGTATTATCCACACAAGAGCAATAGAAGGAAATAATTGCGGATCTCACAAACCTTTTGAAAGGAAATAAATAATCGGAATAAAGAAATATTTTTACCAATAAAAGCAACTGTTTTAAAGACATCTATCAAATTCTAGGAGTCACACCATTAAATATATATCATGTAAAGGAGGCAACTGAAAAACAATACATGAGAAAAAGTATGATTTGCCGATTTCAATTGAATGCCCTAAACTGGATTATTGTAAATAATTCTATTTTACAATTTATATCTAAGACAGACATTAAGCGAAGCAATTGATTTTTTATGGAGGTCATTCAAATTTATACTTAATTGTTCTTGGAAGTTGGGTAAGATGTAATATAATGTTAGTTTTGATCTAATTATGTAATTAAGCACATAAACTGTGTTAGATAATTTTTCCTAGCTTAAAATATTGAACATTCTGAATAACTCAAACGTATATGGAACGCTATTGTGAAACCAGCTGTAACTTAAAACCTATGACAGGTCATTTCTGCAGTGATTCGGGAAATAAACACTTAGTTGTACATCATTCTTAGATATTTGATAAAAAAATAACTTCAATACTTAATCAAAACTTGAAGACCTCCTATTTAATATAAACAAGCCCATCTTTTAACAAGACAGTTTTCTAATTTTCTTTTTTTATTAATAGTGATTATTATGTCTTAATTTACAGACAGTTTATACAACTTTATTTTTATTATTTTTTTGAAACTTCTCATTTTTATATGTTACATGGCATTTTCAATACATGTAAAAGGAAATCTTTTATTTTTGAATGCATAGATAATTTTATAAACTTACATTTAAACATAAAAATACCAATATTTATTTTTTACAGCAATCAATACAATCGCTATTATTTTTCTTGTGAGCGTAAGATCTATAATTCGAATTCCGTCCATTATATTTTAAGCCATCACCCCAAAAAGTTTGTCTCTTGAAGTGAGTAAATAATTAATGTGAACATAGATAAATACAATAGGTGTAGAAGAAAGTTATTTCTTAGAAAGGTATAAGAAAATGTATATGAAAAAAAAAATCAATGGGTGATTTATGGGTGAAAGAAGAGGCGAATTTATAAAACTGATGTTTTTACTATTAATATTTGATGTTGAGAAAGTTAGCTGTCATTAAACATGATGACACAAGATGGCATTAGATGTTTTTCCATTGAAAGGAAAGGGCCGTAAAAATTCTCATCTGTTAAAATAATGACGCCTTGTTGCTTGATTATGTTTCCTGAGCTAATTTGCATATTTATCGCATTTAATGCCAAATATGAGAAGAATGGTGGTAGAAAATGTTTGAAACTTTTCTGTAGTCTTCAAAAATCATGGTTTTTGTACTCAGTTCTCATGAAGGTACACCTTAGTTAAAATATTGTGATTAATTTGTAAACATTTTGATCATGTTAAACACCTTATTATCATATTAGAGGCGAGATTTTAATTAATACTCATTAGCAGTATACTTTTTATTTTCTTATCTTCAGGAAAATGTAATGTATAAAATTTAATTACTAGCAATTTCATTACTTTCCCTGGTGCTATTATCAGAATAAGTAATAACTTGATCTTCTAGGATGCTTTACAAGAATCTTTTTATTATTCTGTTAATTAAAACTATCAAAATTATTGAAAGAGAAAATGTTTATAGATTTTTTTAAGATGGAAACAGTTATTTTTTTTAAATATTTAATTTTAAATATTTAAGCAAAAACAGACTACATATGATGAACTCAATTTGGCATTCAGAAAACAAAAACTTATATGGAAGCAAAGTTTTTGAATAGCTGCTTATTATGAAACCTTAAAGCAGTTTCTAGACTTGGTAAGTATTTATAATTATGTGTGTGTGTAAAACATTTTTATCCAGGTGATCAAGAACTGCTCTTATATGCGTGGAATTAGAAATGTTCATTTTAAAATTCAGAATAGATTCTAACATCTATTGTTTGTGCACTGTAATATCTTTTAAATAAAATTAAATCTGGTTTTAAAAAATATGTCAAAATAAAGTTTGAACATTCCTTTAGACTTAAAAAATACATAAATTTTAAATACAAAATATTCTAAATATTTTTTTTTTATTTCAATGAAGCAGTTAGAGATAGTTTTGACTAGAAATGATGTTAGAGCCAAACATTAATTATGCCAAGAAGGCTTCAATTTTATCTTTTACTTATCTAAACTAAATTCGTCTTTTTCAGGTATTTTCATATACTCTATGATAGATTTTCTATGATATATATATATAATGCATAGGTATTTAATACATTAATAATTATCTTTCTTCTTTAAAAATCATAAAGCTTATGAATTTATAAATGCAATATAAAGTTTATAGCTAAATTATTTTTCGTTGATTTATTCAGAAAAATTACTAAAATGAGGCTTAAAAAATGATAATAATTTTATAAATAGACCCGATATTTGAGTGATGTTTTTTTTTCTCAAGCTGAATTTACTACTTAATTATTAATCGTTTCTTGCATTTGCCGAAAATAGTGTCACATATATCTTGTTAAAAACATTTGAACGTGGAAAACTAAATATATTCTTATCTTCATTAAATTAACATAATTTCATGTATATTTATGATATTTTTCCACAAACGGTTATACATATTACATTGTCTAATTTATTTCATTTAGCTATAAATATTTTTAATAATTATGGATCAGTAAAAACAAATCATTAGTAGTCTTATTGTACTTGACAAAAACCTCATTTTAAGCAAAGTTTTATATTGTCTTTACTTGGTCTGAATAATCAATCAATAAATTTTTATTTTTGAAAAAATTAAATTTATTGATTAAATTTCCTTTTATATTTGTTTTACGTTAGCTGATTAAAGAATATATAAATATTTATTAATAATGGGATATATATTTCGGAGCTTAAGGCATTTTAGAAGAATAAATAATCTAATGAATAAGTTAAATACGTATGTGTTCTCGTTACATGTTTTTTTTTTTTTTTTTTTTTTTTTTTTTTTTTTTTTTTGAGTAATAAAAGAGAACCTAATAAACCAATTTTGTAGTGTGAATAAACAGATTTTCTTGACTCGTTCAATACATGCTTCTAAATTTTAAAAATATACATTAAAATGTCTTAAAATTTAAAGAAACAATATCACTGATATATATTAACAACAAAATAAATTATATTTATAAACATTGTAAGCAAATTACTTCATAAATTATTTTTAGTGAGTTATGAAAACATTTCTAAAAATTATAATATGATTGAGGTTTATTCATATTTTTATTTTTGCAAAAAAATTAATAATTTTATTCAAGACAAAAAAATGCATGATGAATAACCATTTTCAGTATCACCGTCATATATTTAAAAGAATTTTAATAAAAACAAATATTCTTTAATAAATATTTTTAATCTATTTTTTAATTATCTCTCTAACATCTGGCATGGCTATTAATTTACGAATTATCTAATATTCAATATCGAAAATATATTTTAGGAAACATATTTTCTTTCCAAGTAATTTAGGTTGTAAGTTTATTTTAGTTTACGTATCAAACAAAAGTAAATCTGTATAATTTATTATTTACATTTAATCCTAAATTATTTATTTTGTATATGATTTATGCATTTTTTTCTATAAAGAATATTTAGAATAAATTATTACATTGAAATATCATCATCATCATTCTAAAGTTACCAATTTGATAATTTATTTTATAATTAATATTGAAAAATAACTACTTAGTTAGATATACAACACTTTTTTTTATCGATGCCATATCTCGCTTGGAATAAATTTAAATTGCATTCAAACCTCTGACATACTAAAACTTCTGTATTTGTTTTTCAACAATTTATTAACGCTAAATGTTAAAACCACAATTCCAGCAACAAAGATGTTAAAAAAAAATCTTTTTACATTTTGAATAAATATTTCTGAAAATTTTGATTAAAATATTCATGTGTAATGAACAGATCTATGTATATTCTCTTTCCTAGTATTGCAGAGGAAATTCTGTATAAACACTTTATATTAATGAATGGAAACAGAAAGTTTCTGTCGAAAATACCTATGTCGGTAAAATAAATCCATTAACTTATTGTTAAGAAAAGTCTTATTTTCGAAAATAGTCTCTAATTTGTTGAAAGTTTGGAATAAGATTTACCGAAAAAAAAAGAAAGAAAGAATTTTTTTCTAAAACAATTGTAAAGGAACAGCTAAAATTGAAGGGTTTTGTTAGAATAAATTTCTGTTTCAAAGAGCAAACAGTATAAAAGGTTTTATTCTCTATTCTAAAGGGCTTTGCGAGTTGTTGACATACTTTTAATCTGAATGTAAATTAGCTTCGAACGTATCTTTAACTATGTCCATTATTTAAACAATTTAAAATTTGTGATATATTTTAGATACAACAATACTTATATTGTTACAATGCAACTAAAATTTAGACAGTAAATATGATATAATCTTATTTTGTAGTAAAACAACTTAATAATGAAGAATATTTTATTTTGGTGTTCTGTAAATAATATTATATGTTAAAGTTGAGATACAGTTTTAAACATGTAAGAAGTAAATTTAATAATTAAAAATTGATTATTTTTTAATATTCCATTCTATAACTTTATTTTTTTACTTCTTGAATTTTATTTGTTTTATTTTTTATAGTTTACTTTAATTTACAGAAGAATTTCTGCATTTTTAACTTGCATTTAATAAATATACCAGTGACAAAATGCATATATATTAAGAATAACTAATAAATTCATTATATTAATGAAATCCTTCGTTATTTTTCAATGTCTAACTAGATTAAATTATGTATTGAAAATTGTTTTGAAAAATACTGATAATGAAATAAATGTTAAATAAATTTTTTCTCAATTTTCCTAAAGTTAAACTAGTATATTAATAATATATCTTAATTTTTGTATGTATAATTTATATATATAAGAACTAAACTTTAGTGACCCCTATGAAATAAAAATTGCCTGCGACGCACTGGTACTTATAATAAACACCGCCGATCTTCATAAAAATTGGCAATTATTGTGTAGACGTTATGGTAAAACTTTTTATCAATTTGCCTATTGCCGGAGATGTTCTTCTAATCTCATTAATAGGATTTCGTGTCAGACACATCAGACTGGGACAACTATTTACTGCAACTTGAATTGAAAAGTGTGTGCATGTTCTCAGAAAAAAAATGTTTATATTTCTCTGCCAATGTGCTTCATATTCTATCGCTACTTGCCCGTTACGTCATGTTACGTATATATGAATGTCCTACACTGTCAAACCTTTGATGGGCTCTTTTGGTCTGTCTAGTCCACTCATTCCACTGATATAATCTTCGTCGCTAACTATATAGCACGTCAATTAACATATGTACATGTAAAAATTTATAAACTTGCATAAGCTTAACAAATATTTCAACTTTTTAGTAATGTTCACTAATTATAAAAAGATATTTGTTCACTTTCAATTTTATTATACAATTATTCGTAAAAATTGTAATAGAATAAAGAAAAATCCGTGTATTCCTCATGAAATGCATTATAAACAATCATATAATGTTACAATGAATGTTAAGATGTATTATTCATTATGTATTACTCACATTTTATATATTTATTTCTTACTTTAATCCTTACGTAAAGTTATTTTTCTATCATATTAAGATTTAAGTTATTATATTATATATAGCTTATAATTTATTGTTTGATTTAAATTTATAAATATATTTTGGCTTTCTCAACTTGAAGAATTTCAAATAAAAAATACGTCAAATATAAAAAATCACATAAATTTGTTTTAATTTTAAATGAATTTTACTTTATTTACTATTTAATTATTTATAATTGTATGTAATTTTCCAATGCTTGAAATTTTTATTATGTGTAGTGTGAGATATTTATATTTTATTGATTAGAATCTAACTTTCTAGAATGTTCTTTAGTTAATATGAAGAAAATTTCCTAATATTATTTGTTAGCAAAAATTAAGATTTGAAAGAAATTTTATTTAAGAAATTTCTATTCAGCCATCATTTTAGATTTTATGCTGCTTAAAACTTATGTTTTAGGCAATAATGAGTATTCATGTTATACTTTTAAATAATTATTAATTTTATTTTTTATGTACAATCTCTTCGAACCGTATAGGGAAGAAATACTTAATACAACAATGGAACCCGGCTTGTTCAATATTTATGTAATCTTTTCTCTTACCTCTTTAAAACTAATTGTATATTCTCTGAGAAAATACATTAAGACTACCTCATTCCTTATTAAACTATCTTTCCATCTTTCAACAAAATAATATTAAATTTGTCCGAAGTTCTCAATTATTGAATTTTATTTTTTATAACATTTTATTTTATGTAATTACATAATCCGCTATGAAGAACTACTTACTTTCAATAAATGACTTTACTAAGCAACCAAAACACAATATTATATATAGATACTTTAATTATAATGTTCAATACATCAATCTATTAAAAAATAATTAATTCACATTCATGTTATTAAAATTTCATATCATTGGTTCTTTGTGGTATAATTCTTAAATGTTTGCTTCTGTAACTGCTTGGAATACATTCAACATTAAATTTATTATTTTCATTAAAAAATATGCTTTTAATATTAATTCTTCAAGCATTGTCTTTTGTAAAGTTAAATCAGTGTTTTATAAAACAAATTATAAAAATTATTTTTCATTTAAATCTTTTTTAATGGGATCATTTTTTGTTAAATTACAATCATCCTTATCCTCCATTTGGAATTTCTAGAATACTTTGAAACTTTATGAAAGGAACATACTTGTGATATACAGCAAAAATTTATATTTAAATTCAGGTTTCCATTCAAAACCAGGGAGAACTGCTATTCAGTTTATTATTATTTTTATTATTATTATTTTTATTTTATTATTATTATTATTTTTTATTATTATTATTTTTATTATTATTTTTATTTATTATTATTATTATTATTATTTTTATTTTATTATTATTATTTTATTTATTATTATATATTTATTATTATGTTTTGCTTTAGATGCTTAATGAGTTAAGCATCTAAAGCGAAACATAATGACAGCTAACGAGTTACATACTGGTAATTGCTTAGTTATATGTTAAGAAATTCCATCAAAACTGATGCTATCCATGGAATGAAGTTCCACAATTCAACTTATCGGTCAAAAATATTGAAAATTTCCTTAATGAGTGTAAATTAAATATATATATATATTTTTTTCCAATAATTAACAAGATAATGATAAAGACCTGGAACTTAATCATTCAATATATTTTTTATTGAAAGTTAAAGCGACTTCTTAAGTTTTTCTCATCTATTGGTTAAAAATAATTGTAAAATTTATTTAATTGCATTACTACATATAATACAAAGGATATATTAATGATTATATTTTAGATATAAAATTTATAGTTCAGTGAATCTTCGGTTATTAAACTGCTTAAGTATATAAAAAATTTTTATTTCTTAAACATTTTTACATAAATAGTTTTGCGAATGAAATTAAATTATTTGTTTAGGAACCTCATTTAAAATGTATAATTGCCAATTATTTCCTTTTTTTAACTTCAGTTAAAATACTAATTTTTATTGTTCCTTCTAAACATAGTAAATTTCATTTATTTCAGCATTTTAATGTGCCCAAGTTCTTATTTTTTGTAAAATTTGTATTTTATAAATTTACGTAAGACTGAATTTCGATGGTAACTTGTGTCTCTTAGGAAACTCCTTTCTTTGCGCTATGGAGTACATGGTATGTGGCATACGAGTTAATTATTGGTTTTAAAATTTTCAATGAAATTTCCGGCTAAAATATTATGATTTTCTCATAAGTGTATTTGTTTTACATAATTTCTACTTTAATGGGTGTAAGATTGAGTTTTGAAAAAGTCCCATGTTTTAGAGAGCAACTGTTTAATAATAACTTATTTCATTTATAATTATAATAAATTTGAGCTTGTTAGTACTTACTTCATGAGTGTGACCTGATTTATTTTATTTTTTATTCAGAAGATATTAACAGTAAAAAATGCGTGGTGCAAAAGAGTTGACTGCATTAATCTCATTAAAGTATTA
>JAPDSC010108055.1:486615-507116 GCA_026290005.1 Latrodectus geometricus
ATATATATATATATATATATATATATATATATATATATATAACTGTAAATAATTATTAATTTTAAATTTGCTCTAATTTTTAAAGAAAAAAACAATACCAAGAAATAATAAAGTGTCTTTAAAATAAATTATAGATTCTGTGACATGTAACATTTTGTATTATGATAGCTGTTAGGAGGCTGTAAAAAGAATCGCTTTAAAAATGTGACGAAAAAATAACACATCTACAAAGGTGCTCGTTTACAAGTGGTTCAGCAATCCTGCTAATTACTGCTAATTACACAATCCCTTCAGAGTGAAAAGCTTTCTGTTTCCGCATTTCTACAGTAAGGGCAGAATGGATACCTTATTTAATTAACATTCTCAAGAAAGCATACTCAGAATACTTGTATTTCTCTTTATTCTTTCTTTCAATTGAATTCCTTAAAATACTAATGACGTTTTAATTTTTGATACTCTTTTGTAGCAATAAAGTCTTAGAAGTCACTACTTTTTGTTCATTATCATTATGAAATTAATCATTATCCTTACACCTCAAAATTAAAATATATTCTTTCTTAAAAAACTGAATGATAAATTATGAAAATTATTTAAATTTTATATTTGTTGCTTTTATTTCACTCTTATATTCTTTCCAAAATGAAAATGGTGAAATGTTTAAAATCAAGAAGTAAATTAATTATTTTTTTTAGTTTAAAACAAAAGTTTATACCTTAAAACTTCTATTTTTGTAGTAAAAAAGGTCATAACATATTGCTTAAATCTGAAGATCTTTACTTTTGGTTTAGTATTTTATTTTTGTTATAATCTATTGTTTCATTACATTTTTTATACTCCAAAACATTTTTAGCATTCAACATTCCTTATAACATTATTCTCAATAAATAATTCAATTGTTTTCTTTTATTTTATCTTTTAATATAAGGTTAAAATTTTGCACGTTTAATTATAATTTTTGGTTAAGAAAAATTATTTAAAAATGAAAAATGAGTTTTAACAAATCAATCGAATATAAAATTTGTAATTATAAAAACATTTTGTTGAAAATCATTCACACAGTAAAATTAATTAAGAAAACTTCTATCAAAATTATGCTTATAATTTTTTTTCAGTTTAAATAAAAATAATATATAAGTAGGAAAAATGATTACCGAACATAATAAAATAATTAATTTCTTTATGCATAGTAGGACGAATTAGCATAATAACATATTTCTCTTACTTACACTGTCTAGTCTTTCAAATAAATCTCTGTTTTAAAAAAATAATTTAGGAATAAATTGACTTGTCGCATTTAAAAATAAATTGAGTTTTAAATGCGTACTGATTTTTATGAATGCAAATTACATTTAAATGTTTATGATTAGTATTTTAAATATAAATAAAAATACATTATATTTTCATTTTCAATCTTAGACTGTCTTTATAACAACCAAATGGGAAACCTCAGAAGGTACTAATAAATAAAATCGTAAATATTATTTATTTTCACAATGTTTTCAATTTTATAATTGTTTTGAGTCATATTCACCTTTATTTAAAAAAACATATATTTATTTGAAATATTATTTAGTTTTGCTTTGACTTCGGTTTTTTGCAAAATTTATTATTTTATATAATTGTTTCATTATCCTTTTTATCAACGTATACAGTTTGAGAAATAAACATATAAATTGAATTGAAGACTCTGATTTAATATATTTCATGTTCTTCTTAATAATTAATGTTTTTTCTTTAATTTTCCTGAAATTTTCTGTCTAGCTTTTATTATTTATTACCTCTGTAAAAAATTATTAAATATCTCAAGACTATATATATATATATATATATATATATATATACATTGGCACAGTTACTGATTTTAATGAGCTTGTTAATATTTTTATGAAGACATAGTTTTGCTTAGAAACCATTTTTAAATGCTCTGCAATATTCAAAACCGCAAGAATATAAATGCATTTTAATAAGTATTTTGCCACCCAACCTGTCTAGTGGTTAGCGTACCTGACAACAGATGGGTGGGACCTGGGTTCGAATTCTGTTTCGGGCATGGATGTACTTTCTCTCTCTCTCTCTCGTTCTTGTCTTTGTCCTTTCTTTGTGTGTGAATGGCTGCCTACCCTATAAACGTATACTTATGGCATGTGTGTACTGAGGACGTCGGACTCCACACCAAATATGGTTCAGTTGGAAAAGTGGAGCATTGCACCCCATATTGCCAGCCTGGTTGGCACATGACCACAACAATAAGTATTTTAAGCATTATTAAATCTAGTGTCATTTTGAAAAATAATTTTACCATTTTTATTCAAATACAGTAAACAGTTTTCCTATTATAATATTATTTTGTTAGTAAATTCCATTTTACAAATACAGAAATATTTGCATGGTTTAATTTAAAATAGAATGAAGAAGAAAATTATTTTTATACTACTGAAAAGTAATATCAGTAATAAGATTTACAATTATAGTCATGAAAACGTATTTTCAAAAAATTTGAAGCATTTTCAAATTCCTAATAATATTTTTTTTTTCAAATTCCATGCTTTTCTTGTCCTCATAACAAATCAATCCCATGATTATTGATGTTTGACATCTTGTCTCCTATTTTACTTTTATAAAGCATTTTATATAGAAAATATTTACTTAGTAAAATTGTTGGAAATTATATTTCATTAGCATACTTATTACATTCATATGAAGTTATAAAATTATGAAAATTATATTATATATTATAAGAAATACTATTATTATTGATAGAAATAAAATTTTATTTTACATTTCAGCTATACAAATGCTGTTTCTAGCTTAGTTGTATTACTAAGCAATATGAAAGAGAAAATGAACCTTAGAAAAAAATCCATATTTCAATGATCGTATTTTTTTAAAATCTTATTTATTTATTCAGTAATCTTTTCAAAATATAACCTTAAATATATTTATACAACACAGTAAACTGCATGCAGTTTGGTAATGAGAAAGTTGTATAAATAAAATCAGGAATAATATATTTATTACCACCTTCTTAGAGATGTTTAAAAGAATACGATTTATTATATATATATATATAATCTCCATAAATTTTGCTATTTATTTATTTCCAATGCAATTAACTAATTACTGTTATTTCAGTATATGCTATAACATTTCAAAAACATTAATTAAAATCAGTTATAATATTTCAGCAAATTAATACAGCTTCTTCTTTTATATATTTTCATGTTCATTCTATAAATTAAAAAGTGTAAAACAGCAAATATTCCTTTCAGTTAATTTCATAATGTAAAATAAATACATCAAATAAATAAGGTTTACTTTACTTGATTTATTTAAGTAAGTAATTGATTCTCATTTTAATGTAGATTACTAGATTAAAGAAGAAAATACCATTTAAAAATAAAATTCAATTAAATTTATGAGCTGTTCAAATAGCACATACTTTTATGGAAAACATTAACAGACACAATTTAATTTATTAGTTGCACTATCTTTAATGTTTTTTACATTAAATGAAGTAATTGAAATACAGTTATCCACACACAACGTAATTTATAGTGCCAAACATTTTAGAGTGCACTTCAACAGCAAATTCAGAAATTTTTACAAGATTGAAAAACCTAAGGCTTTTCATTGAAACAGAAAAGAAATTTTTAATTAAAATAAATTTTTGTCAATACTTTCATGGAAAAATCTTCAATTTTTGCTTTCAAAGCAAAGAGCCATTTTTTGAAAAATAAATTTGATCAAAAATGTTTTTAATAGTATCAGACTGTAAATTAAAATTTATTTCATATGCTAAGTTTTAAAGTGTTAACTTAATTTATAATTTTAAATTAAAAGCTTGAATAAAATTAGTAGAAACTACTTAATCAAAAATGCTTTATTAAATTAAAATAAGTAAATTATGTTTGTGCTTTATTTTATGATTTACATAATTTCAAAATTTACATAACTTCAAACTCGAAATTCTATACTTGCACTAAAAAGAATAATTAATTTTTAACATTTATTTTCTATATTTAACATATATTTTACTATATTTATACTATGGTATATTTTGTGACAGTTGTATCATAAACTTGTAAATAATGCTAAATATTTCAGAATTGTTTATTAATTATATATTAACTCTGTTAAGTATATATAAACACTATGAGCTCTCAGCCGAATGGTTAGCTATCTAGCATTCAATTCTCAAGGTAATGAGTTCGACTACCATCTTGGATTTACAAATTTAAAGAAATATCCGAATTATTTAAATATGTCACAATCATTAAATGGAAGTTTAATATTTATTTTAAAATTATTATTGAATATTTCTAATAAATTAGAATAATATACTTTAATACTTAAATATATTACAAGTGTTTACTATTTGAGGACCTTATTATTATTTGAGGTGTCAAATGCTTATTATAAAGTAATATTGACCACGTTTTGAAATCTTTTCAGAGAATTTTCCCAAAACTAAAAAACTATACCATTCTTGCAAAATGTATAATGACAAATACAGCTAAAATTCTAAAAAAATGTTTTTAAATAAGCGAGTGAGAGACAGATTAAACATTTTCTTTTGAAATCGAATCGCTGCAATAATTATAAGAATCCATTCTAGGATATTGATTAATGAAAACTTCCGTAGCTCTTATGTTTTCCTTTGCTATCTTCCCTAAAATAAATCTCCTAATGGAAGATTAACGTTACTCTAACAATGGTCTTCTATCGAATTTCTACTGGACTTTTTTGTACCATTTTTACCAGTGCCACTAATTTGATCAGGAATCGCATTACTAACATGGAATGCAACAACACGTCTTTTCATAAAACTCCTTATTATCGTGCTCCCGATTTATTTTTTATCCTCGATCCTATTTTATGCCGCTAATGACATGGACCCTGTCTCCTCTTGACCACTCGCTCTCTCTCTGCTAATCAATTGGAAGCCTTTCTTCCAGATTCCATCGACTTGTGTCATTAGGATGAGTTAGTTGGTGTCTATCCGAAGGATGGACACGTAGGCGTCCTATACCACGAAGATAAAAACACCAATTTCTTTTTATGCTTTACCATGTTTATTGGATTATTTTGCATGAAATATATTCCTTAATTATTTGCAAATTTTTACCTATATATTGGGATTTTTATTATATTCTTTTAAATAAAAGGTTTACATTATCTTAAAATTCAAACTGATTTCTTGAATTTCTTGAATTGTTAATATTAGACACTAGTTGTAGCATTGATCCCTCATATTTTAACTTTTTTTTTAAAAAAAAGAAAATGACTAATCTATTAATTTTATGATATTTAAATAAAATATATATAAAAGTATATATATAAAAGAATTATTAACGACGTAATGTTAAAACAAATTCATATTTAATCTCCAGCTATGAATAAAATGTAATTTAAGGAAATATGTACAATCAATATTAAAATTTATTTATCATAATATTTACAATAATTTCAAATATTACTCTAACTTAAAATGTTATCAATTACATAAACAGTATTAATTTTTATTATATAAGTAAACCATGAAGTTGGAAAATGTATTGTAACAAATTTCTTCTCGGAAAGAAAATTGGTTAACTGAATTAAAATTTTAGGCTCATTTTCAAGATAATCAAACAACAAAACAACAATTTATTAGTAGCTTTAAAAGCTCTTCCTTTAATTTAGTCTTAGAATTTGTTGATGTTCTTTGAGAATTATTTTTATGATACGTCAAAATACGTTGTCAATAGAATAAAGAATATTGACAATGTACGTGGCTCTATGCACAATGGCTATATGAATAGAAAAATGATGTAAATACTTAATATTATTTTATATTATACATTTGTGCTTCGATAAATGCGTTTTAATATTAGGAAAGATTATAAAATATGCACAATGTTTTATTTATCATATTTTGATTTGTTTTTAAATATGATAAGTTACTTAAATTTAAAATTGATATGATATTCACTGATGAAAACAGTTAAATAATTTTCTGAAAATAACAGATGAATAGTTTGTTTTCTTTATGAGGTTTTCCCAATGTTATTTGTCCATTAAATATTGATTACAAAAATTTAAGTAGTGTATATATATATATATACATATATTTTTTTCAAAACACTTTACTAAAATTTAAAAAAATCATTTTTTTTCTACAAAATAAAGACTTATTTAAAGAAAAGTTTAGAAATATATTCAAAAATACTTAAAATGTGTATTATGTTCTACATAACCCTCAAAAGTTTTGTATGATGTTAATGTTGTTATTATGAAAAGAAAATATTTGGAGAATCTAACTCTTTTCAAGTTGTTATTAGCCATTTATCAGCCTTTAGTATTTGTAAAATTTGGCACGTTTCAAAATGAAAGTTTAGTACAAAATATAATTTTTTTTTATAAATTGTTCATAACCTTAAATGTAACTTGATCACTAAACCAAGCAAAAATGACTATGTATTATTTTGATTAAAATTAAAGGGTTTTATTTTAAAATTATAAAGTTCAGCGTTTTTGAATTTTAATTATTTATAAGAGGTAATAATATACATCATTGAAGCAAAGTGGAATTTTTTAGAAAATTAATCTCTCTAATTCAAAAGTGGACTGTCCATTTTGGTAATTTCTAGCAATTTAAAGTAAAAATGGAATATATAATATTTTTGACTATTAAGTAATTTTTATTATTTGAGTTTATTTATTAAGGATTTTTTGTCTTTTTACATAAAATATTATACATAGTTTTCGTATCAAATTAATTAATCAAAAATTTTAAGAGTTAATATATTAAAGACTTTGGTTATGTCATTTTGTTTTTCGGATTTAACCACTTCGGCTTATGTTAGAGATTATTGTTTAAAATATTTGTTATAAATATTTTGGAGCACTTAATTTAAAATTCCTGTCTATCTTATGAGAATATATATCTACATATTAGAAATAAATAAACACGCCTTATGCAACTTGTTGTAAAAATTGATATATTAATATGGTTCTATGCTCATGATTGTAGTTATACTATGTAACATAAATACAATCATCAATATGTTTAAAATTAAATCCAAATTGTTACCGTTTACAGCTAATTTTAGTCTTCCTTAAGGGGATTTTCCTGTTTGTTCATTATCTAGACTTCTTTAATTTTATGGAAGATCTTTGTACCATTGTTTTTAGCCTTTTAAGTTCAAATAAATATATTGAAGTCATTATACTAATTATTTCTTACAAGTTTTAAGTAAATAGAAAGCATAAAAATTAAGGAAGTACAGCGAAGATACTTAGACCATAACTTTTAAAATAACCTGAAAACTTGTGGTAAATTTCAAAGCATTTTAAAAAACTTTTTACTCATATAACTCTTATTGAATACAAAAATTAGAATGTTACATAATTTAAGGTGACAATATTAGCTCATTAAATGTAACTTTTATGTTTGCATGGTTTTAAATTTTACTGTATCAAAATCATTTTTCACCAAAAATTTCGTAATGTTTTGTCAATAAGGATTCATTCAAAATATTTATGTGTCAAAATTATTACATTGCTAAAATATTTTTGTGAAGATAGCAGCTGAAAATGTATGAAAGAATGGTATTATATTAAATATTTTATGGGAAACTGCTCTGTTATAACATAATGAAGATACAATTTTATATTTAATAGCTTTCTTCCACCATGTATTATTCATAGTGATTGAAATCAGGTAATTCCCTGAAAGCATATAAATTAAATCCGAGGAACAATTGGAACTCACAAAGTGAAATATGTCAGTTAAGATAGTAAACATTTATTTTCTAGATAGTGAACCTCAATTGCCTCCATTGCAAAAGATCCTAATTGTAAATCTCTCATTTCTCTCTTAAACACTCTTTGTATTAAATCAAAGTTTATATTCAAATTCAAAAAGTTCAATGGACAAGAGATAGGAGGTAAAATTCCACAATTTCTGCTCAAATTCAAAGAATCGGATTCTCTCTGAGCTGCTTGGATGAAGCCAATTTGAGTTTCATGATCTAATAACATTATTATTATTGTTCTTCAAAGTAGAGTTCCCAGTCAAACGCTGAGCTTCTGATATAACAGGATCACTTTTCCCTTAATATAAACATTATATCTCCAAAACAGTTAAGAGTTTCATTGCAAGAACCGTATCAGTTCTTACTGTCTTGTTCAGTAATTACTCGATTCTCTTGGTATTGGATAACATCTAGTTTCCGCGTTACATTCTCATGAGCTGTAATGAGGATTTTACGACAGTAACCAATTATTGTTTAGACATGTAATTTATAAGTAGATATTAATGCCTCTCAGCCACACCGCCACCTTGAGCCATCTTTAGTTATCAAATTTTCATGATTTCTCCGGTTCAAGCAAGAATCTATAATGCAACCCGAGTATTTAGTAGAATCATCATTATATTGAATATCTACATACTTAAATATCAAATTTATAATAAAAGACTGTCTATTCAGAGTTAAAAACTGGCAAGAGATCTCATTCTATAATATTTTTTTATATAATACTATTATTTAAAAACAAATTTTCTTGATCTTTCAAAGTACTGTTAAAGATTCTATTTAAACCATCATGTTTCATTTTTGAATCATTTCTCCAGAAAAAAAATTACATACATATTTTCAAAGTGTTTGGTAAATCATTAATAAAAACTTTCAAAAGAATTAGGCTGATAACAGATCCCAATGGAAGGCCAGTCTCAGTCTGTTTAAAACTTAGAAAGTCATACACACATCAAATAGCCGAAAAACGTTGTGGTAAATAAAAATTATTAATCCACACAAACATCCTATAATTATTTCCCAAGTTCTGTAATTTCTAAATAGTTCGTAACTACAATACTTTATCATAAGCTGATTTAAAATAGCTAAAAGTTGTCAAGACAGATAACGTCTATTTTAGAAATTCTTAATGGCTTGGTTAACATAAGATAATTGTAGGACTGTGAAATGATCTTGTCTGAATCTAACTTCCTTAGGAGACAAATGACCAAGAAAATTTATAGTAAAGCTAATAAAAATGTTAATAACACAAATGTTGCCCGTATACGATACATATAATTTATTTTAGGATTTAAATTACAACATTTTAGAAGACGCTTATGTAAGCAAATAAATATTTCATTTAGTTATTTAAAAAGTTAGAAACTATTACAGTTAACAGTTTCATCTGTAATGTAAAATTAATATGATTATAATAATTTATAAAATGTAATTTTCTATGAAAAATTAAAGAATAAAGTATTTGCTTTTTTAGAAAATTAGTAGTACGATTAATTTTTTTTTAAACTAATAAGTTACCTAAATAAAAGATTCAACAATATGATTCAAATTGAATTTAAAATGAACTGAAAATTATTTTTATCGGTGACATTAATTTTTTATTAAAAAATTTTTTTGACCTTAGGTTAGCTTCACAAGATGTTAAAAAAAAGCAAATTCATAAAATTATAAAACAAAAATAGGTTTTAAACATAACTAATGTTTGATAAAAAAAAAATGATACATTTTATGGATAATCAGTAAAATATTTCTTCGTTAGTCATAATTGTAGTTGTTCGCCACAACTACTTACCCATCTATCTAAATTAAAACTTCAGTAATTTAAATAAACTTTACTTCCCAAAATTTATGTCGGCAGAAGAGGATAGGGAGAACAATTTTTGTATTTACAATCACTGTTTCTACAGGTTCTCCAGTATCAGCATTGATTCAGTCAAATCCTCCTGGGATAGCCATCTAGTCAGTCTCGCACATTCAATTAACTCTAATCCCACCTTAGTTGGTTCGACTCAGAATAAGGTTGTTCACATTAACTACACCTCTTGGCTTAGGTCTTTTCGTTTACGGACTTTTTATTCACCTTAAAAGAAAGTCGATTTGTGGATAAATATGCGTTTGTGCACTTTTTTGTTTTCATGAGTTTTTTAAAGTGTTTTCCAGAGAGTGAAATAGGATAATAAACATTCTTTCTTTTTTTAAATTGAATTAAATAATAAAAACTTTAACTCAACAGATATTTTCATTTACTTTTAAAATTTATAATAATACCATGTTTTAGTTTCTTAGAAAATATTTATTGAAATAGAAAATTATTAACATATTTTTCATTGCATGACTTCATTCTGAGAGTTAATTTTTCAACTAATATCTCATGCTAATAAAATTCATTATAGGATTACTATTATTATTCATTTAAATCAAACAATACTTAAAACTTGACGGTATTTAAAAGCAATGGAACATTGTTTAAGATTCCTTTTTCAAGAAGTGATTAGAAAATAAAAACAAAGGTTTTTATTTAATTCTTTCTTTCTTATTTTAAATCAGCGATTACATCATTTGCATATGTATCGAATGTAAAGAAATGTTGACTTAAATTGTAATTCTTCTGTGAAATATATACAAACCTTGAATATTTTCTAACGAAAAAAAAAACTTTACATATTCTTAGAGAATAATAAATTTCTTTATTTTCCGAAACAAAATACTGGGATAATAATTAAAAATCTGAATTAATTGCTTTGCTTTTGTCGGATACCTATTGGCTTATTTCTATATGGAATATATCAAAACAAGAAAAATAATTAGTAATTAATTTCATAAAATGAAATTTTAGTTTTTTTTTTAAGGTGATTTAAATATATTTTGTTTAGTTTCGTAAGCAATTCCTATATTAAGTGATAAAATTATTTATTTTCAACCAGAAACTCTCTTCGTTCAGGTAAAAAAATAGTGCATGCTGAGAATACTACGGATAGGCATGTTATTTATTATGAAATTAAGAGAGAAATATTTGCAAAAATTTGCCAAGGCTGAAATGAAATAGCAACCAAAAATAGATGATAGCAATTTTTTTAATAAAATTTTTACTTGTTTTATACAATATTTAATAAAGGCTAAAATATAATGTTTTATCTAAAATATCAAAATCGTACCTGTCAATGATGCAGAATATACCCACTGCGCAGAAAAACTTACATTTAATAAATAAATATAAGGCATGTTTTTCACATCCATTCGTAAATGGAAATCTATTTGATCATTACAATGTAAAATGTGTAAAGGGAAAAATAATATAATAAAATATATAAAGGATTAAATAATTCCTTTCAAATAAAAATAATTCTGTCTTTCAATAACAGTTCATATGTTTTTGAAATGAAGCAAAGCAAATAGTCAGATATAATTACCAGTTAACTTTTAAATACGAAGAAAAACATTACTTAAGATATCACTTGTAGCTTCTAAAATGTTGATGATGAGAGTATACATATTTCAATTTGCAGTGAGTAACCACAATAAGATATTATTCTATTTAAAATTACTTTTATACACTCAAACTTTAGTATCATAAACATGTTTTGTGCATACATATGAGAAAATTAAATTAACAAATTAATCAAATTTAGATACTTGTGTTTATTAGCATAAAAAATTATGAGAAAAATATAATTAAAAGTATTATTATTACTGCTTTTCAAATAAATAGTAAATTATTATAATGAGAAAATCAACATAAATTCAATTTTTCCCATACTCATACAATAATTTAATACACAGTTACGAAATTGTATATTTCTGAGTATATTTTATTATTAGGTGTTTCCAAGCTGCTTCATCAAAATTACCAATTAAATTAGTTTCTGGTAGTTAATTTCAATATTTTTAAGTTATTCTAAAATATTTTATCCAAATGACCAAAGAAGCAGTATAATTATGGATAACGTGCTCATAGTTTATGGTATATTTACATACTTGCATCTTATCACCACATATTTTACCAAGATATTATCTATTCAATTAATTACGTTTTCGAAGCTTATTAGTAAATACTTTTCAATTATGATCAGTTATATAACGAAGATGTATCAAAATATATGCAGTTGATTTAATCCTTTAATATAGATGCTAACAAAAAATAAATTAGAACCCATTTAAATATAGATTAAAGATCACATATTGCATGTTAATGTGTATTAAAATTTACGCAATCAGACACGTAAAAGCAGTTTAAGCAGATTATGATTAGATTTCAAGACTACGAGTTTTTGAAAAGAATCTTTAAAAACTCGTAGTCAAATTATTAAGAAATATGTATATTTAACAAACTTATTTTCCTTTGATATTTGAACTTATCTTGCTATAATATGAACTCGGAAGCAACTACTGGAATGTTTAAAGGATTGTTAATATAGCTTAAGTTAAACAAAAGCAAGCACTTTTGCATGGAAAAGAAAACTACAGTGCAAATGGTTTGTATATTTTAATAGAATAAAAATAAATTATGTCATTTATAACATATGTTTAATTTTAACATATTTTACTTTCAAACTCTTTACTTTTACTATGTATAAACGATTTAAAATAATCTTTTAGATAAGACTTGCATTCATTTATTAATTTCAGGGGATGAATAAGTAGTCTTGCATTAAAAGCTTTAGCAGACATTGGAAAAACTAGAAGCTGGAATTTCGAAGGGAAAGTCGTAATCCGTTATGCTACAGCACTAGTTACAAATTTCAGGAAAGATAAAGGACATCAAAAGCATATTAAATTTTTTTTTCTTAGGGTGTAAATAGGATTGAACAAAAATGTGAATCTGAGTTTCAACATTTTAAAGATAATATTTTGGTGCTTATGATCGAGAAGGAAATAACATGTCGAAGAATTGGCATGAGTATTTGTAAATATTGTTAGAGGAATACTCAATTCAATCCCAAAATGAGCATTCCAAACAATTTGGAATATCACAAAAACGATTTTAATTCCTTAACACACAATGTTAAAACGTGAGCACTTTCGCTGAGCCACATGAATAATGTGGCTCAGTGAATGTGCCCACATAGTATCTATGTATAAAAAACACAAATATGTTTTAAATATGCTAAAAATGTAGAAAATTATTTTCTGAAATTTTGTAATAGAGGATGAAAAATGACAACCCAAAGTGTAAAAATCATTTGATAAATTATGCAAAGCAACAACATTAACACTGAAATGTACCATTCACACTGAACAAAATGATTGGACATCAGGTGAAGTATAAAGATTTTGTGCTATTACTATGGATTCAATTATAAATATTACTTCTAAATGCTATAAATAAGAAATATCGTGAGTGAAACAAGAAATCAGTCAAGAACTTAAATTTACTGCCAAATGTTTGTGAAACTTTTGTTATGACGTGATACCACCCACACAAACATTGCAATACCAGACAAAACATGTTAATAACTTTGACTGTTGAATTTCGGAACGTGCGCGTAATAGATTTAACATAATCCAATCCGATGAAGAATATTTCCATCGATGCTCACCGCCTTACCTCCATAGAATTCAGATTAGTTGACAGAACTATGAAATTACGTCAATGGCTTCATTGCGTTAGATACATTGTCCTAAATTCATTAATAGCTGAAAGTGTTGCATAATAAATAATCATAAAGAAAATTTTAAATAATAAGGATATAATATTCTCAGCTCTAAGTTACATAGTCGTCTGTTTGAAACAAGCTTTTTGTATGATCATTATACCTACTATTCATCTTGGGTATCAATTGTTTTGTAATTTATAACGTACTTATTTTTACACAAAACTTAATTTAGTTCACTTAATTTTCTAATGACTGCACTTATAAGAGCAGTTGATTTATTTATTTATTTACTAAGCTTAAGAATTTTGCAAGTATTTATTTAAAGCCAAAATCTAATGAACCATACTTAAACAAAAAGATAAAGTCTTAAGCTAATTTTTGCAGCTGATAATCTAAAGTGAAACCCTTAATATTAAAATTCTATTCAATAAATTGATATCGCAATAAAATTTAGTAAATTCAAATTCTGCTTCATTATATAAAAATGCTCTCTCATATTTAATCATAAAAAAGATGAGAATCGAAGGAACCCTGTATACAAATTAATTTTGTATTTACATGAAATAAATTCTATTGACACACATGCACAAACACACACAAACACAAATATGTTAGTAAATTAAATCATATTAAATGATAACGCAATACATTTAACATAGTACATTTACATATCTTAGATTTACTGTTGATTGACTAAAATCACTCATTGGATTTAATTATTTTGCATAAAAGTATAATTACTAAATCATCCAACACTTTCATCATTATATTACAAAAAATTAATTATTTTTTTTAAAAAAAAGTTAAATTTTGTAGAAAAATAAAATTGGGTATGCATCATATAATCAAATAATGGTACAAATATGAATTATCTTTTTAAAATTAAAATTTTATTTTAAATGTGATTTAAAATTAAATTTTGGTTAAACAAAAAGAAAAAAAAACAGTGTAATTAATAATTGAGTAAAATGTTTTCTTTTATGATAACATAATTATGAAATATTGTGTCAAAATGTATGTTATTTCAATAACGAATTTTCTTAAATTATTCGGACTCAACTTAAAAGGAATAGTTATTTTTATGTAAAATCATTTACGTTTTAAAATTCCAGACTATAAATATTTATTTTCAACAAAGAAAAATGTACATAGATTTTAAATTGAAATACATATGCTTATATGTGTTCTCGGAAAACATAAAGATAGATGAAATGTAATGAACTTAAGTTATGTGAAATTATTTTTGTTTCTCAATCCTTCTTCGAAAAATGCCAATGCGTGTCACGTTACCCTACGTGGATCGGATTGTCCAAGGGCTCTTCGTGTATCACCAGATTGAATTACCTCACTGGTCGGCTTGCTCTCCGTATCTTTCACCAATAGAAAATATGTGGTCTATGGTTGCTCAACGATTGACTCAGAATAGATCTCCAGATGCTACACCAGATCAACTTTAAAAACCTGTGAAAGCTACTTAGTTTGCTGTACACCAAGAACACATCCAAAAATCCTCTGACCCATCTAAATCTCACTTTAATCTTTGGCAGCAATGATCTCCAACAATGACAGTTACTGATTTTGACAGGAGCCTTACTTCCCAGAAGTCTATAAATTTAATCATTTGACACCTATTCAACATGTTATCAACAGAATAAATTTTGTTGTGGTACCTTTTGTCTTTCTTGGTTTTCATTTTGGGTAGCCAGAAGTGTATTTACAAATTCTTTCTGAATATTGTTACTCTCTTAACCAACTGTAACAATAGCTTCTCTATATTTATACTCTTTCAACAAAAAATCACTTGATTTTTAGATGCCAATTTCTATAAATTTGTTTTGAAAAATGGGATAGTTCATATTATTAAAACATGTTTAGAGTAACTCATAATTTTTGCCCAGAAATTTTGAAATAAATAATAAAATATTATCATTCATTTTAAAAATTTGATTTGTTTATATATGGGTTTATGGAATGTTTAAATATTTAATTAAAATACAGAATGCAAAAAAATATGTTTTTCTTTTAAGATATTAATTTTTTTTAACATTACTTTCTTATGTAAATTTTGATTATGAATTTATTTGTTATTGATATAAATAGTCATTAAATTTTATTTATTTGGTATATTCTTATTAAAACACAACACAAGGAAAATTATGTTTTGATTTAAAATTTTATGATAAGTGTGTATTACGTACTTTTCTGATTGTTTCAAGAGTCTTCATGTACTTCACGTTATATTGTAAATTTCAACCAAGTTTATCGAATAATATCATATTGTGCGTATATTATCCTTCTGTATACTTAAACAATTATTTACATTGTATCTCATTTTTGAAATCATGTTATGTTTATGTTTGACAATCAGCTATATCTTGCTGATCTGCTGCTCAAAATTTTTTTATAGAATATTTTATACTAATATCTAAACATTGGCAGCAATTTCATTTCAGCGCGGTCAACCTGAGGACGCACTATCCTTCCACTTTCACTACTTTGAAATCATGTTTAATCTAGTAACAACCAACAAGGCTGTTACTTGAACAAAAGATCAATTATATAATTTCTGTATCTCACCACCAATTTGAAATTCTATAAAGATGATATATTAGCGATTTATTTTGTTTAGTTTATTTACAATATTTTTATGAGTTTAAATATTTTTGATTTATAATGGATTAATATTAAATATTGTAATACTAATCTCTTATATATTAATATGATACATCGATGATCAGCGAGATTTCTTTTTATCTACATAATTATTTTATGTACAATTCAGACATCACCTGTTCACTAGAAGATGCAATAATTTTCAAGTTCTAAGATTCTTGCTTTAATTGCAAAAGTGATAAAAAATTTAATAATGCCTTTAGTATTTCCTTTATACAATAGTCCTTAAACTAGAATAATGTTATAATAATTGTTTGCAACATTCATCCACTTTTACTTGAAAGAATATGAATATTGTTTTCAAGAAATGCGATGTAGTTATCACCCCTTTAAAATAGTGTCATACAGAGAGTCAAACTCAAAATTTCAATTTTATATTGTTTTTTTTTAAATTTTAATTACTTTTATATAAAATTATTCATTGCTGCTGTGTGTTGTCTTGTGCCAGCTAGTCTAGCAGTATGGGGTACACTGCTCCATTTTGCCAACTGAACCATATTTTGGTGTGGAATTCGACTTCCTCAGTACACACATGCCATAGGTAACCATTTATAGAGTACACAACTAATCTCAATCCATTTTTACAAGAAAAGGATAAAGACACGAGAGACAGAAAGCGAAAGTACATCTAGACTAACAGTACATTGCATGCCAACTGTTAGTGCAATCTTCCCTTTAGCTAACATTCCTTTTCAATATCAATTCATTGAAAGTGTACCCATCCTTTGAGTTCACGAAATGTTTCTGACTTTATTATGAAGATAATACTTAAAGCGATTAATTTGTGCCATCTTTAGAAAATAACAATTTTTCTGACTAGATTTTTCCTTTATCAACTAAGAGCAAAATATTTCTTCTAAGTAGAATATCATAAGTTCTTGATAGCCATGAAATCTGTAACTCAGGGAGGTTCTTAGAAAGAATACTTGTAATGCTTAATCACGTAGTCTGCGCAACATACCAATACATTGACAAGCAAAAAAAACATCCTGACTACCTGATAGGAATCTCACCTGGTAAAACGGTGGCAGAAATCATCGAAGCCCCTTACTACTTTCATGTTTCTCAAAAATGAATTTGACATTATGTTATATAAAGCTTATCTGGATGGCTACTATTATCTTTCATATAACAATTTAGAATCACTCTATAATGTAAACGCTCCTAAGCAATAAGCAGTATTATTTTACTCCTTTGATTCACTGATCTTTAAAGCAATTGTTTTGTGAACAAAATAAGTTTGTCTATATTATTCTATCCATTATTCTGCGGAGTTAAATTTTGATACTTTGAAGTATTTTCCTTCTCGATTCATAATAAAATAAATAATCAGCTCATGGTTTGCAATGAATATCATTTTCAGTTGGTTTTACAGCAACACAAAAGTTTTTCATTATTTATACCAAAGCTCCATTTATTATGACAAATAAATGCATGTTTGATATAATTAAATAGAGTTAAAATATTCTGCTCCAATTATGTTCCAAACATGTATTTATTATGCTCAATAAATACGTATTTGGAACAAGGAGTTTAAAGATTTGAAAAGTGAAATCATTTCTATAGAGTTATCCGTTTTAAATCTGCACTGAAATAATGGATGATTTTGAAATGAAATTTTGCTTAAACTCATTAACTGTAAATACCATAAATTATACTCTTTTGTTTTAAGCTGTAAAATTTATTAAACATTATTCATTCAAATAACATTTAAAATATTTTAAAAGTACCATAAGAATGTTTGATTTCGAAAGTAATTTGTTTTTTTTCATTTGATAAATATTATTAAAATTATTATCCACATATATTAAAAAGGACATACAAATGACAGTCAAAAAACAAAATAAAAGTAGATGATCGATCGGTAGAAAAATAGATACTTTTTGCTATTGTCTATGAAAATCTTTAAAATCTTTCTGCTTAAGAATTCAGCTCATGTATAATCGATCTAAGGACATACATATATTTAGAAAATTTTTAATTTAAAATAATAAAGTAGTGAGTATTTTGTACAATTTATTTTCATATATCACTTCTCATGCATGTGATAAAATGCACTTAGATTACACAAGCTTATAACATTTTACTAATTTTTTTTTTTTTTTTTTTTTTTTTTTTTTTTTTTGAGTAAGCCATTGACGAACAACACTGTTCTACTTAATTTTCATTATCGGGTTAAATGAATAACGTTTAATTTAGGATTTAGTATTAAACTTTTATGACTAGTACTATAAGGCTGAAACAATTCATGTGTATCATAACATTTATCATTATAAGCATAGCTTAGAATAAATGTTTATTTGAAGGAATACGTGATTAAGAGAGAGAGAGAGAGAGAGAAATGTCCACATGTATTACTAAATTCCATAATAAACAATACTTATTCGGGAAATTTTCTGATCATTATACTGGAAATCAGGATTCATTCTGTTATTATTCTGTTATTAATCCTTATCGAGCTGAAACAGTTTACCATTCGATAAGGCTAAAAAATACTGTTGGAATTTATTTCATGATATTTTGAATTAGTAGTTTTCAAGATGAATTGTTTAAGTGAAATCAGTTTCTTGTTTACCTATGTGGCTTTATCTAAAGATATTGGACGTTTCTGTTTGAAGTTATGAATATGATGTATGAGTAATTAAATGAAATATGATGAATGTGTGGTAATTAATATGATTACCTTATGAAATGTGATGAAATTGTTGTCATTTAATGCATACATTTCATTAAATTTTATCTTAAGAATAACAAATCTGTTCAACAAAATTATATTTTTAAGACCGAAACTGAAATTTATTTAATTATCTTTGTAAATATTATTTTTAAAAACTCCCCAACATTAAAATTTATTTCTGTGAAAAAACGGATTGAAAATAGTGTATACAGATATTCATGTAATATTATATATGTCTAGGGAATATTGTGAGGCACTTTAACTAACATTTTCATAAAGTAACAACTTGATCAAATTTTACCACGACGTTATTTTTATGAAGTATACTTCTTACGTGATTTAATAAAAAAGTAATTCATAACTGTCTTAAAACTTTTGAATCTTTACTTTACAGGAAGTTGAAGCTGCGAAGAATATGAGCATCTTATAATAAGGCGTTAAAATAGCAAATGTGAAACTGACACCTCGTTTCCTGGCATGAAATATTTTCCATTGGGATGAAGTTTTGAAAATGTGAACGTTGACATACTTCCGGAATTTCCGGCATCACATGACATCTAATTATCTTTTCTAACGTTTTTCATTTCATGGAGATTAGATGACGTCATCAATGATTTTTTAAGTGATTCTTTCAACTAATACAAGTGATTTTAGTGAAAATTAGAATACTTGAAAGGAAAAAATTGAACACCTTACAAATATTCTAAGAGACCCTTTCGTTGATTCAGTATTTAAAATTTTTACAGCATAGTTTCAAATTTTATCTTGAAAAACTCATTTCAATTCTGATAAAGTTTTTTATAATAAATTATTAAATTATACCATATTTTAATATGACAGGTTAATTTAATATAACTGATAATTTAACACCCTAAATTATTTGTTTTAAAATACCATTTTAAACTAAAAAAATTCACAAAAAAATCTCAAAATAATCTAAAATATGAGCAGTTACAAAATTATGATTCTTATAATTCATTGTATCTTCTATAGTAATCTAGCTGGGAAAAATATATTTCTGGTTATGGAGGCAATGATCCATGGTTTTCACTAATAATGACTGCGGCAAATAGAATTAGGTATCATAGCATTATTCCTCCTAGTGCCATGTGTTTTGGAGAAGAGAGTTTGAGCTCGTGTGGGAACCATATCATTTGACCACGATAGAAGACTACGTGGATATTTTTTCTATTTAGCTGCATTTCAGTTGACGGAAACAGGCAAATAGAAATGTGTTACAAATAAACATCTTACATAATATTATTTTCTAAATTTGTTGATATAACTACATTGCATTTCCTTCAGTTATGATGCTTCTGTTTGGGCAGATGTTCAGATACAAATCCTTCACAATTTCTTACAAACATCAAATTACACACTAAATGCTGAAATATTGCTGTCTTACCCGATTTTTGTATTATATTTAAAATTAAACATTAGTAAATGTTTGCATGTCAACTCTACTAAATACGATAGATATTGCATATATTAAGCCAATACCTTAACATCCATCAGAAAAAAGTAAAATCTCCCTAGCTATATAGCCAAGCTTTTACACTTTCTAATGTTGATGAATATATTATTTTGATAAAATGTTAATAAACTCTTGCTTATAACTTTTAAATAATTCATTAGTTTCATTTTAATAAAGCAATACCATTAGAGAAATAAATTTATTTTTATTCCAATTCAAAAACAGGATGACAAGTATGAAAATAGAATTAATGTTTACAATAGAAGTAACCACCAATATGTGCTTTA
>JAPDSC010108055.1:517116-554109 GCA_026290005.1 Latrodectus geometricus
GAATGAAACAAATAATGTATGGATATCAGAAGTGGCTTCATATAATGATAACTAAAGCACCAAATATGAATCTATATTGCTCTTTGCATCATTTCCTTGAAGATCAAATGATGGAAGGGATTTTAGATCTTCCACTATATAAATTAAAAAACAATAGCTGTTCTGAATATCAAAAGGAAAATTTTAAAAAATGTAAAAATATCTATTAATTATTGTTTTACAAAATCATAAGTAGAAATTGCTCTGATGCAATTTAAGGACATGAACCATATATTCAAAATAATAAAAAAAATAAAATATTATTTGTTTTAAATCAAAAAGATATATAGATATATATATTATATGAGCCTAAATATGTTTCAATTTTAAAACGAAGGTGTTTATAAACAACAAAGTAATTTAAATAATAAAAAATAAAACAAAGCATTCTAAAAAATTAAGTTCCTAAAACAAAAAAATTAATAAAAAATTATTTTTAAAACAACGATTTTGTTTTTTTTTCAAAAAGTGCTTTCAATAAAAAAAATAATCTCTCAATCTCGTGCTTTATTCCATGATATTTTAATAATATATATGTAGGAGTAAAATGATAAAAATAACAAAAATCGTTTTTAATAATAAAATATTGTACTCATCTTTTCAATGATTTTTTTTACAAGTTTGCAAATAAGATATTAATGAATGTTTTTAACAATGTGTGAATTTTTTTAATCTGTTGGAACTTTGTTCAATTTCAATTTTTTCTGATGTGGCAAATTATAGTTATCCTGACAATTCATTTCCAAATTACTACTTCTGGGAATGTTTGAAGCCAGGCTATGGATCTAAATTGGAAGACCCACATGGTGGTGTCATCTATAAATCGAAGTCGTACTTCCACATTCGTCTGAGGGTATTCTGTTCAAAAAAAGGAAGATGCTCATTCTGATTTCATTCACCCAATTCCAGGGTGGGCTTGGCTTCACCAAGAGTCATAAGTAACAACAACAAAAATAAATTCAATATAATTTATTGAAAATTAATAGCTATCAATCTAATATTAAGAACTAATATAAATTTAACAATAAAGGCTTTTTAAAAATCTAATGTCTTTTTAAATTTAATCGGGAAATACAATAGTACTCTCAAGAGCTCTGCAAAATTATTGATCCCGCAAAATAATTTTTGTGTAAAAAGATGACGTTATAATGTAGAATTATCGATATATTCTAAATATGGTTAATTTGATAAGATATATAAGGATTAGATAATTCACTCCCTTTATATTATATGCAAGAAAACAATATTAAAATAACCGTTAAAAATAAATGAAAACTATAAATTGAGTAAAATTTCTGAAAAACGTGATTTGAAAAAATATTTAATTACCATATTACTAATTCAATATCACTTGATTAGGGCTTGATTTCAAAATATCAGAAACAAAAATTATATTTATTTAAATTTACCTATTTAAGAAATACAAGTTTTATATCAGAGTTTAAAAATCATATATACGGTATTTTCATATGTATTCTTATGTATTATATATAAAATCTAAAAAGAAAAATTTTGTAATTTAATTTTACAAAAGAGCAAAATATTTAGATACTCTAACCACACAAACCAAAATTATAAATCTTAAGTTCATATTTTTGATACCGTCAGGCTGAAATCGTCACCATATATGTAATTGTTTTTTGATTTGAAATACAAAAGTAAATGAAAAACAGTTATTTAAATTTTGATAATAAGAATAAAAAAATATTGATAATTATAAAAAAACGAGAAAAACAAATAGGTGCAATAGAAAAGAAAATTGAATTAAAAGAAATTGAATTAAAGAAAATTGAAATTATTTCAAATCAAATATGTATTTTAATAAATAATTTATTTTTTTAAAAAAAGTATGTACAATTAAAAGTATTCATTCCGTTACGAAAGTCATTTAGTCATTGGCATGTGGATATATATTACAAAATATATTTAGTAAATTTAGTCAAGCATTTTTCTCTTGGCACCAACTGTTAGCATTCATAACACTATTTTTGCAACAATTAGTTATGTATATATATAACAGCATGAGTTTCTCAAAATTATTTCTTTAAAAAGTAAAATCAAACAATATCTATCAGCAAACTTGACAAAACGTTTTCAGATTAAAAGCAATTTTTAATCTGAGAACTTTCCTATTTGCTATGTTACTCAATTCATTAAGGCATCTAATAATTTCATAATTTGTTTTGTAGTGGCATTGAAATTGAATTTTCCAGCGTGTTTAGGTATATAAAATTTCAGAAGTAGTTACCATTTATATCAAAAATTTATAACAAAAATATTTTCTATAGAGTGCGATCATTTTTTTAAAATTTCTTTATGAATATCTTAAAATTTATTGATTTTTCATAATATGATTTACTTCTTTTATTAATATATTTGATATATTGGTTTCCTATTAATACATTGGATTCACATTTAAGTAAATAATGCTTCTTATTTACACATGTAGATAATGTTACTTAGTTACTTTATTTTAATAGAAATTTAAATTTTGCATTTAAATATTTCTTTTTAAATTTAATTTTAATTAAATTTGAACAATTTTTGAGGAATATTTCTCATTTTATTAAAGTTAATTGATATAGGTAATGGTTCTAACGGAATTGATGAGAAGATTAAATCCTGTCATTGTGTTCTTGGTTGCGGAACAGACATTGTTTGCTTATAGAAGCTATTGAATTCATAAATGGAGAAAAAATGCAAAACCGAATCATATTTATAAAATGAATTGATATTGAAATAGTTACATAAAAACTACTTCAATTGAATATAATAGTTTAGTTGAAATGCGTGAATAACTTGTTATGAATTTTTACAATAACTTGAAATATATTGATGTCTTTTGTTAATGTGTTTTGGTAAATATAAATTTATTGATATTGAAACATAATTGTATGGTTTTAACAGTGTATTATCAATGTCTAATAATGTTAACTATTTTACATTTATCTCTTTAAATTTAGTGAAATCAAAAAAGAAACGTTTTTCCTAAAATATTTTTACAAACATTATGAATTTCATTTTAAATGTGTTTAAAATACGAAATGAAAACTTTGAACATTAAGTAAATTTGTCATTCAGCATTAAGTAAAAAAAAAAAAATTAATAATAATTGTTTTTCAATTTATCAGTTCAAATCATAATAACTTATACTATCAAATTATAATAAATAAAAAAAAGTCAATGAAAATGTTACTTTATACGGAAAACATATTTTAACAATATATTTGGAATTTTTTGAAATTCAATTACAATACTACATGTAATATTCAAATATTGTGAAAATGTAAATTCTCACGTATAACGATAAAGTAATAAATTTATGAGTCATTTATCTCTGTAGAGTGATTTTCTTTAACTACTAGTTATCGTTGGTGGTAGTATTATGCACTGCTGAGGCAATTTTATCATCTATCTCTTCCACTGAATATTCAGTACCTTATATTTTTAGGTGTCAAAACAAGCTAAATCGTATACATGACTTTTATCTGTCATATAGAAAGGCAGTTTCACCAAATTTGTCTACATTAATCAAATATCAATGAATGTGTTCCTGTTTATGCTTTTACGTTATTAATTTTCTCTTATAAAATATTTCTAAGTAGCTCTTCAACTATTTTTGTTAATCAAATCTAAGTGAAAGTTTCTTCAGCAGGAATTTAAAAATATTTCATTATAGTCATTTTTCAAAAAAAAAAATTAATAAATAACTATAGCAACTATTAAAACTTCTATTTTAACATTTTCAATAAAAAAATGATTATTATAAATGGTGTAAAACAATTTATTGAATATTATATATACTCTAACTCACATTCTTACTTTAAATCAAGGGTTTAAATCGACATTTCAGAATTTCACTCCAAAATAAAATTTTTAAACATATTTCAGGGCAAAAGTAGATACATTTTCTATTTTGATTTTTAGGTTAATATTTTCAAATTGTTTCACTTTTATAATTTTGTAAAAAATTGTGTGTAAAACTGTAAGCTGTTTGAGAAGTAGTTCGTTTCTTGCAATATTATTTTATACAAAAAAATAAATATCACGTTTTAATTATAATTGTCTCAAAAACTATTACACACATTTTTTGATTATACGCATCCTGTTTGAATACATTTGTCTACTTACTATTTAATAAAAAAAATTCTGCAATTTTTCTGCAAATCTTCAACTTTTGTATTTCATTCCCTTTACAAAGTTTCATCATATTTTAACTTAATTCATTTTCAAAATTTTTGTTCTTGAAAATGTTGGAAAAATTCTCGATTTTTGGACGATTTTGAAGAATACTAATGATTCCCTTCCTTTTACTTAGTTATCCTAATATCATTTCCTTTAAATGCTAAAACTTTAGTAAAAGTGCATAAACTGTAGATTGCATTAAATGGACAACAAAAATACATTTATTCCTTAAGTAAAGGTGGTACTTTTTGACTGTGAAGATGACAACTAGGAATTTATTGTTAATTTATACAATCCAGATGTTGAATTCACGTAGAAAATATCGATGATTGCATATTAAGTGAATACATTTCGTGAACAGAAGGTATCAACAAATGCAAAAATATTTTGTAAAAAAATTGTATAACTAAAATTATGGCATTTACGAAATTTCTTTTAGAAACATCCCCTTTAAAATACTACAGCAAATCTAATGGGAAAAAAGGAAATTTGAAACCAGTGGCCCTTTCTAAACTTTCAGGTTAAGGGCATATTTTTATTTAGCATTTCCTCTTGTCTTTAAAATGTTTAATTCAAAATATGTCCAATCACACATTCATGCACATATTTCATATGTATGAAAAAGGTTTATCAAAATAATAGGTTACATTTTTTATTTATCACTTTCAATACTGAATTTCTAAAAATAATAATAGTAAATATATTTATCTATTCAATAAATAAAATGGAATCATGATTTGCTGATAAAATGAGGATTTAATTTATTAATATAGTAGGCATTAATTAAATTATACAATGAATTAGAGATTATTTTTTTTCTAAAACTTTGAAAAATGTATACACAAATTGTGAGATTTAAGATAAGTTTAAAAAGCAAAATTATTGCATATACTATAAAGCATTTTGGTAAAATATAGAATAAATGACAGAAAGAAATAAGCAATGTCTTCTAATTTATTAAATTCCATTGACAAAGTTTAATATAATAACTTAGAGTAAAATTTATAGTACCTTTTTCACGTAATCATAGAATGTCACAAAATTTCAAATAAAGTAAACATTGGACTATAACATAGTATAAGAAATACTATTAAATTCGAAAACAGTAATATCTAAAAATATTGTTGTTGTCAAAATCTACTGTTGCGGTTAAAGTTTTCTCATAATTAATTCTAAATTAGAATGTGTAATTTAGAATCAATTTTATGAGAAAACTAACGCATTAATTCACTGTTTTATTAAAAAACATATTTAGGAACATCTGTGGCCAAAATTACTTACAATGATTTTCTGCAAAATTTTTATGTTGTTATGCATTTTTTTTAACTTTCATCCATAAAAAAATAAATTATTAATAGTATATTCACTTGTCAAGATTAAACTAAATCATATTTCGATGCTGTCGAATAAAAAATAATTGCTAATTGAAAAATTCTTCCAATTCAGTTGATCTCCATTTGATTGCCATTATCAATATTTTTGATCCTTTGAAAGAAAGTTAATGTTAGTTTTAAACAAATTTGGCTTTGGTATTTTCTTATCAAACTCTACACTGTTTGAGCGTAGAAAGAAAAGTCCACAAGGGAAATTTCTTCAGGATATATTACAGTGTAATCTAAATGTAGTTAACTTTTTTCATATTAAGAAAGTAGCATAAATTTACATATTTTGAAGTTATCAGTAAAAAACACTTCAGTATAGAACTTAATAATTTGTTCCATAGTTTCCAGGATAATTTTGAAACTTTATCTCCATGTGATTTCCTGCGTTTACGATTAATTTAGAATAAAAGAAAAATATTTTAATTTAAAATAGTTTCGCAAAGTAGTGTTGAAAATGGAAAAATATTTTTTGATGATGTTTTTGTATCAACAAAAAATAACATTGAAATCATTCTTTGAGTTCAAGAGTCTTAATTAAAAAAAAAAACCCTAGTGAAATATTTAGAGATAAAATAAAATTTAAAAAAAATTAAAGTAATCTATATTTTCCCTAGTTTTAGTTCTATAATTTCAGCGTTCTGTGTCTAGGGCACTAAAAATGAATAAAATGGAATAATTATATTTGCAATCATTTTTGTAAAATTTATTTTCTATTTTACGTACTTTAATAATAAATTTATTACAAATCAATACCATTAAATAAATATTAATAGGTTAATTATATGGTTCATACACTAAATATATAATATAAATAAAAAATTTCACTTATTAATGATTTCTAGTGCAGCAAAATAATATAGAAGCTTTTGTTTTTAAAAATAAATAATTTAGTTATCAGTGGCAATGGCAAATACATTGTTTATGTTTTAAGTATAAATTTTGCCAATTTTAAAAAGAAAAATTAAAGCGTATTGTTGTTCTATGTTCCAAGAAAGTGATATTATTTTATTTATTTATTTTGAGGCAATAAATTAGTGTCCTTTTTCATAAGCACTCTTTTTTTAAAAAAAAATCTTGATGTTGTAAAGTTTTTTTTTGGTACTTTAGTTTAAGGTTAGTTTAACGTCATGAACACAATTGAAGCACTATGTATAGAAAAACTTTCTCTGAAACTTATTTTTCATGATTCCTTTTACCAGATGAAAACTAAAAATATCTGCTGGATACCTTTTAATAAGAACACACATTTATATTCTTGTGTGGCATAATAAAAAGGGAAAACACGTAAGAAATAAAGAAAGTAACTTGAGGGCCTCAAAGTCTATAATGTTGTTGAAAATATTTTCAATGTGAAGGCAATGTTTTAGCTTTTCACTGAAAACAAATATATGTTAAATCATTACTTAAATGTCATCAAATTCTTCACAAAAAAAGACATTTCTAGTGTAAATCGTAATAATAATGTCCCTGACTACTTTTCATCGAAATCAAATTTCACAAGCCAAATATCACTTGTAATTTTACAATTCTATTTAATTATTTATTTTTTATCAAAGGCATTAAATTTTGCTAACTACCATGAATGTCTACCATAATTCCAGGATGAATGTTTCTTACAATATAAACCAGCCAATATTTCATGTTTAATTCAAAAGATTTAAGTATTTTTTAAAAAATATTTGTACAATACTAATATTTATTTCAGCATCAGCTTTGGTAAAATTTTATTGAAAAAGTCATATCACAGTTTTAATATTCGATGTCTATGTGATTTAGTTACAGAAACTAAAAATTTATTTTTTTTCAGTATTTATTGATTTGAACTATATAATTTTTTAAGTTAAGATATTAAAATAATAACTTTTTGTAAGGTGTAGGAAATAAATAAATGAAAACATTATTGGAAATTTATGATATTTTAAAATATAAGGAAATTTAATTTAATATGAAACATCGGATATTATTATAATGAAAAATAGAACATCCATTAAGTAAAGTATAATTATCTAATTTATACAACAGATATTCTAAAAAACTTAAGAGTTATGGTATTATAGTTTAAATTTTTGTAATTTTGAGTAAATATACATTTTAGTAAAATATTATTATTAAGTATATATTTTGTTACAAAACGCTAAGTTTCAGTCAATAGTTTTACATTATTATCTCAGTTGTTAATTGACGAATTTCTAAAAATAAAATTAATGTAATACTAAATTTCAAAAAAAAAAAAAAAAAATTAAATATATGTAAATTCATTATTACATTTTAAATTTAACTTTGTTTAACTATTTTGAAAATGTTTTGATGTTTTATTTTATTTAGTATAAATTTAATAGAAAAAAACCGTCTATTGAAGATTTAATACTAGTTAAAGGTAATGAATATTTTATTAAAATATCTGAAAATAATTATAAGAATTTCCATTCTATCTAAGAATTTAAGTAATAATTTTTAAAATACATGAAATTTAAAATTATTGTACTTAATAAGATCTTACCAAAATATTTAACTTTTTCATGAGTAAATAAAATATTTTTTATTTAATCCGTAGTCTCACATTTTAGTACTCACGTTTATTTTCTTTTGATCTGAAGTATATGAATATGGAAGACATAATGTTTTACATTGGAAAATATGGTTGTTAATTTTTTCTGATAATTTGTTCTGTAAAATTTTGTTTCAGATATGTTTTCAGCAAAAATTTTTAAATTTATACTTATGTCAAACTTTTAAACTACTAATTTAATAATGTATATTGAGTTTAATCTTTATAAAATATGGTGAATCTAAAACCATTGAAAATTCAATATAACTATTAAATTTAAATAAGTGTGTCATTTAACCAAACAATGTAAATATCTGCCATTCACACTATCAAAAATTAAAGAAAATAATAAAATATCTTAATTCAAAATATTTATTTGTTAAAAAATATGAAAGCATATTGTTAAAATAGTTTCTACTCCCTTTTATTATTCTTTACATTTTTAACATCTATTCTATATATCGAATTATTTTTATTTTTGTCTCCTAATACATACATCTTATTTTATTTAGTGTGATTCCTGTTCTCTAGTAAAATTTTATAAAATTCATGTTCTTTAGTATAAGATCTTAATACATATTGTTTAAATTGTTTAAATATAATTTTTCTATAACACTTTCCACTAGAAATTTTTATGGAAGAAATGACTCTGAAGAAATGAGGTACCCAATGGGTATGTTATTGTAATTACCCGGTCCCAGCTGAAGCAAGAACACTCCAAACTCTACCACCAGACAAATGATTTCACTTCAAAAAATTAAACCAAGAGCCTATTTTAATAGTCTCAGCCATTAACAAGTTGGATCTGCCACCACAGAATTTACTATTCTGGTATCAAGAGCAATGCTCATTCTAGGAGGACACCAGTCTAATATAAATTGACTTGCGAATATAACGTTTAATTATTAACATTATTGCTTTTAATAATGTAATTTTTCTATTTATTATTAACTAACTTTTTATTTTGTAATCTACCTTTCTGAATTATTTGCATGAAAACATTAATTTAAATAAAAAAAAATAATTTTTAAATACAGTAGTTTTTCACAGAAATAAATCATAATTTGTCAATGTAGATGTAATAGAAAAAATTCGAAAAATACAATTTATGGATTAGTAAATGATTTCAGCTATGCCTTTCTAAAATTTGTTTACAATCAAATTAAGAAGTTTTAAGTTAATAAGACTATATAAATGAAAAAAAATGTCGATATATGATATAAATATATTTTTGCTTATCTTAGATGTAATAGCAAACTTTGAACACGTAATATGTCCAAGTCACATATATATTTTAAGATTTCCATCATTGAAAAATAATTCAGTATAAACTATGAGAACCAATGTGTAATGTAAATTTATGTGAGGAAAGTAAGTGTGAAATATGGTTGTAAAATTAATTTGAATTTAATGAAAATAAAAATTATTTTGTTGAAAACATGATATAAAAATGATGTAAAATTTTTTAAGTCTATAAAAATTCTTAAATTATACTATTTTCTCATAACTAAAATCAATATTTCAAATACTTATTAAATTCTGGAAAATTGTTTCTTAAAACTTCTTTTAGAAAACATCTTATTTAAAAACCAGTTTCAATGTAAGGTAAATCAATAAATTTCATTTTGGGAACTTAAAAAAACTGTTTTACGGTACACTTCTTAGGTAGTGCTGGAAATAAAAAGTCTTCAAAAGAGAAGATTTGCACTTGAATCATAATTTATACATCTTTACTGAATCTAAATTTTCGAGAATTTCCAGCATAATTATCATAGAGATCAAAACTGCTAGTAACATTTCTTTGCTTTCACCTCATTCAGCGCTAACAGTTATGCGAAAGAGGAAAACTGAAACATCTTCATTTGTAACGAAGTATCTTCGTTATCTGCAGAATATTGCAGTGAATGAACGGAAATCGATTTCTTCCTTGAGATTGTAAAATGCTTAAAAAGAAATCCGGTAATCCGTTTAGATATTGATAATGATCGTGAATTCGATATATTCGTTACAGTTAGTTTAAATAATTATTTCAAAATTTTCCATTGAACGTATTGCTTATGTATAAATGCGGAGAGTATTATATGAATTTTGTAATTATTATTTTATATTTTAAAAAATGTTCTTGAATAATAAGGTTCATTTTCATATTCTTTTGTTGGTTTTCTATAGATAATGATTATTCCCTAAGTAGCTTTACTCTGCTAGTACTACTCAAAAGCTTTTAAATTGGAGTCAAGTGAAGGTTGAAGAACACATTAGGAAAACAATATAAATCAGACATAATAAGGATAAGCTTAATAATGATACAAATCTTTTGTATTTATTAGGCAATTATATGTACTTATTGTGGCACGAAATATTTATTTTTTGGCATTTTAAAACTTTAGTAATCAAGCAGTCATTAGAATATAAATTTAAGTATTAAATTAAAGATTTTCAGAATTAATTTTTTTTAATTCATTTGTTCTGATAAGAGACAGTCTTAACGATGCAATTTAACCAAGCCCCTGGATACATTTATTGGTTCTATAAAATGTCTCTGATTTATTTTTTAATATGATAACTGTCTTATTACTTTATGAAAACAATTGTTCTTTTATCTTAAATTGCAAGTTTATTAGTTTTGGTGGTATTTTTATAAGTCGATAAATTGATATTAAATAAAAAATAGGTATTATCATATAGCTAATGTGTATTTTTGAATTTGTATTAAAACAAACAAATATCAATTAATAAAGATTGCCTGATTAAAACAATCTAATTAAAGTAGTTGAAGTTGTATTGAAGATTATAATATCCTGAAATATATGTTCGTTCTTTTGGTAAAAAAATGGAAATAAGTATTCCTTTAATTACTAAAAAAATGAATTATGTTGTCTTAAATTTAAAATCATGTATTTTCTTTATAACATATTATTTCGTCATAAGTGCGGATTTCTGACATAAATAATAGTTGACATGTAGTTGCTTTCAAAATAAATATAAATTTTTACTCTTATCTTTTATACTTCTCTATCTATACTCTTCTCTACTTACTTTTTACTCTTCTCTATTTATACTAACTTTGTAGCCAACAATTGCATTTCAAAATGAAATAAAATAAATCGTTAATAAAACTGATTAAGAATTTTATTTGAAAAATTTCTTGTTGAGATTTCTACGGAAATATTTGTAGTTAGATCTTCAAATACGATATTTGGTTTTATGTTCATAATCAAATTAATTTCTTCAAAAAACTTTGCATTTTAACAATAAAATATTATAAACTTTTTTTCCTGACATTTACCTTTTTCTAAAAATGTTATGCTAATGGTAATATGAAAATATAAATTTATAAAAAGGTTAAGGATTATTGATTGGCAACGTGAATAAAGCTGAATAATTTTCATCTAAATCATTATTCAGTATTGTTTTGATGATTCGATGTATTTAGTTCATATAGTCACTTTCACATAATTTAATCGAGAGAACTAGAATTTCCATAGATTTCTTATGAGAAAGACGTTATTAATGACAAAATGATTGAAATTCCTTTCTTGAGATGAACAAATATTATGATCATTGTTATTCAGGATAATGCCCTTGGGACAATTTGATTCTCTAAGAAAATATATCTTAAATTTCTGCAAATATTTCGTGCCGAAACAGAAAAACATCTATATTTTTATGCAATAATGTCATCAAAACATATAAAAAAATATATAAAAATCAAAATTGATTTAAATAAAGAAATCTCTTTGTTCCCGTGGCTGATTTGTACATTTGCTATTGCATGCAAATAACATTATTTGAAATTAAACTATAATGTAAACTTTCATTCACACTCTTAAGTGTGAAGAATGGGAAAAGCTAACTTGTTCTAGACTTTTATCTCAATTTTTTGTAATCGATGACATTGATTTTTAACAAAACAGTTTTATGGAGGAAAGAATGGAAATAAAGAATGAAGTAAACATATGTATGGGCACAGTATGCCTTGGTCCTTTATGGGATGTTATGCTGCTAAGTTGATACATTTGTCATATACAGAGATTTATTTGAGATTATTTTGTTAAGACGAGACTTAAATTCTAATTTTTTCCAAGAACAAAGAATATGATGAATTTAAAATAGTTATTTTATTGATGTGTCGATACATTAAATGTAAAACAATTGTCTTAATAATATGCGACGTTTGATCTATCTAAATCCTTCTCTGGAGAGTGAGTTTATATTTCATGTTTGAATCATTATTAGCTGGTAACTCTATAAATGCTATTTGCTCTATATACGTTATAAGCTCTATATACGCTATAATTCTATATAAGCTGTTATTTCGTTTAAAATTTCAAGAAATTGAATTTATTTTTAGTCAATGCAGAATGTTTAAAAAGTTTAATTTTCAATATCTGTGTCCTTGTTATATCAGAAACTAAATATTTCTTTTTCCTAGAAATTATTTGATGTGTGATAAAATCCCACAAATTTGTCAAGTATATTTAATTGGGAATAAGAATATAACTAGTTTTCTTATTAATTGTATTATATAAACTAACATCCTCAAATATAAGGATTCTTTAAATATTTTAAAACTAACAAAAATTTGGAATAGTGATGACTGAATAAAAGCGTTTATTTTAAGTGCAAAAAAAATAAATAAATAAAATATCAATCAATATTTCAAATGGAAAATTTTAAGTGTTAGTCTGAAGGATTTTAATTTTTCAGAATCATAGAGATGAAGCTTTGAATGTTTGTTAAATATATGAAATCACTATCATTTTCTAAATAATTTATGAGACTTAAAACTTTTTTAACTATTCCTTTTATCTTAGGATCACAAACTATTGTAAAATCACTATTTATTAACTCAATTTAATATTATTTATTTAATTTAGTTCATTATATATAGTCTTGTTAGTATGTTATTTTAAATAATATACGTATTGCAAGCTTAAGCAATTAAATTTATAATTAAAATATTCATCTTTTTTTTACTGTTAAGTATATTCTCATGAGCTTCACTGTATTAAATTGTTACAAAAACTAATTTTAATAAAAATAATATTTTTTTTTTAATTTTAAATTACCTTTAAGTCATTCTTCAATGACTTAAAGGTAATTTAAAAATCTGTGATTAAACATTTTAAAATAGGTTGTGTTGAATAATATAAATGAAAAATATTTTTTGAAATTGTAAATAGTGCTTATATTGGAAAAAAAATAAAAATAATTTATTTGACGCAGACAATTTTATGTATTTTTTTGTATTGTTGTTTGAATATGACATTATATAATATTTTCAAGACATTATAATCATAAATTGGTCATAATGTATTTAAATATACAGATAATGACAAAGTAAATATTTTAGTATGCTTTATTTCCATAACAAAAGTCACATATATATCATCCAATTAATATTTATCAACTGTGGTGCTTTAAAACCTCAGTTACACTAATTATTTTTTGACCCTTTGAATAAAAAAAGCAATAAAATAGTGGTGTCAAACATTTTAATCACTGTAAAATAATAATTCTAGAACACATTCCACCACATATCACAATTCTAACGCAACACTGATTTCATCGGAAAACAGCGTTAGATTGCCAGAAAACATATTTGAGAAGGTGCTCTTATAACGCTTTAAAAGAATAACAAAAAGATGAATTTCTAGCAACATTAACTAATGACCAAATACAAGTTTGTTCAGATATTAATGTTAAATGCAAGCACATTGCATTGCTCAGAACATTAGAAAAATGATAACTGCATGATATTCATACGCAACGACAAATTAGACACAAATATATATGCATATTTATAAAAGATGAGCGTCCTCCACATTTTTATCCAGTTCATCATTGAAAATAAAAAGAAATGAGCTCATTAAAGTACACAGATTTAGCACAGCAAAGAAAATAAGATATACACAATTACAGACATTTTAATGGGAAGACATGAGACACAACTGAAAGGGTGAAATAATGTGACCCATCTTACATTTTGAACGGGGAAAGGTTTCAGCAAAATAGAGTTTCTCATTGGGCAATTTAGTTTTTCATTCTTTTGCTGGAATGCCTGATTGAGCTTGAATTAAACTAAGAACTCCTTACTCCTTCAAAGTTTTCATGCACCCGACAGAAATGGAGAGCAACAATTTAACAGAAAATAAGAGGCATAGATTTTAGTGAAATTCACTGCTTGCTGTAAAAGGTTAACAAAATTCAAAGTTTCTTGAATTTAGAAACAAAAATCAATTACAATGTAATTCAAATAAATATTTTTTATCACATAAGTTATTTTTTGAATAAGTAAATTTAACAACAATGTGTTATTAAGCATTTTTAATTTAACTATATTTGATTATTGTAGTGAAGATGTTAAATATGTTATTTATTACATATAAAAAAAGTTTTTGTAATTTCAAGAATAATTGCATAATTTTAATGGTTGTAATTCTCAGATCTAAAATAAACTGATAAAAATTAACGATTAAATTAATTGATTAAATATGTGAATAATTATATTATAAGCATTATGTAAACTCAAACTTTGAAAAGTAATTCAGAATGAGACTGTAACTGTTTGAATTTAAGACTATAACACAATAGTTTAGTATAAAAATTTATTCTTCGAGTTTTTTTTGTTTATCCCCTTAAAAATGATTACACGAATTAAGGTAAAATCTATTTAGTTTCAAACATAAAAGTGAAGCATGTTTTTTATACTCTACTCTGATAATGCAACTGTTAAATGCATCATAATATGTTTTTCATAAAATAACGTTGCATAATAGTGATGCAATGGAAGTATTTCATTCAAAATTCCAAAAAAATTATTTTTATATGAATATTTGTTAAGCTCAATTTGCTATTCTGAGCTTAAAAACTTTAATAATTTGTATTATTACCTGTCGACTTAAATGGTTCAATCACAAGACAAATATTTTATAATACCGGATATCATTTGAAACGTGAATTAAAACCTTCATCACCATTTTGAATCTAAAATCCATAATTAATGTTCTGCATGTAACAACACATCCAATGAGGTTTGAAGATATTTATTTCTAGAAAAGAACACGTACAAGATTTAGGTTACAGCAAATATTTTTGTTCTTGTAGAGACAAGAATATTTACTACTGTGGTATGATTAGAAAATTATGTTATCAGTATTCTTGAAGATGAATTGCGCCTGAGTCCCTATCAATGGACGGTTAGTAAATACCCGATAGCAGGGTAAGTAAACATGCCTCTTAGACACCACAAAAATCAAGATCTGTAGATATTGAAAATGTTTTCAGGTTTTACTATAACAATCATGTGGTTTATTATCTTAAGATAGCCAAGTACTATATTTATGAAACTAATATCATTGAAGGAATCAATTATGAAGAGTGTTCAATCACAGCTTTTATTTTTCAAATATCTTTGAGCAAAGCTAATTGTATCCTTATCTCTATAAACGTACTCTTTAAAATGTAAGAACAAGACTCTGTGTCTATTATGATGGCATATGTAAACAGTAAATGGACATTCACTGGTATAATGCTATAAATTGTCTTGTGATTAAAAGCAAGGAGGAAATAAAAATCTATTATTAATCTGGAAATCTGAACTAAAAACCAAATTTTTTGAACAGTGCATTATAACGAGTAGATGCTGTTTTCTTTTGATTAATTAAATGGAAAACAACAAAGATTTAATTTTTATGAAATGTTAAAATTTATCTTTAGTGTTCAGGAATTTGATGAATAAAATATAGATATGAAAAATAAATTACACTGTTTGAAGAAAATGGAATTCTCATTTGAAAATAATTTCATAATTAATTTAAAGGATGGTTTCCTTTAACTTCTTTCCTTATTTTTCAGATAATCAAAATATTTTTAATTAATTTTTAAGTTAAATTTTATTATAAAAACGTGTAAAATTAAATAACAAATTGATTGGCAAATATTTAAACAAAATTCCATTATGTTGCAAATAATAATGAAAGAATTTTAAGAAGCCATTGCGATATTATTTCTGTTACCGTTAACTTTTCTGGTATGAATGGCGTAATGTAAAGTTCAATTTTGCTAAACTAAGCATGTAAATTTCGAATTGTTTTTAAAATTTTCATATAGTTTGATTTAAAAATTTTGTCAGAAGGTTTTGCCGATTACAAGTCATTAAATATTCCATGATTACACATGTTTATTGCTCTATTGTAGATTTAATTACTCGAAATTCAATGAGTATATATATATTTCTAATTTTACTCAGCATGCAACATTTGAATCAAATTATTGGTAAAACGAAGAAAATTCACTGATATTTTAGCTACAAAAATAGTATTAGATCCAATGTAGAATAAGTCTCAAGAGATAAATTAATATTTTTATTCTATGTGCTTATATCCAGAAATTCAACTTACAATTTAATGTGTTTATTGTGTGAAAAAATCCGCAAAAAATGTAAATTTAATTACTTTAACATATTTGCTTATTTATATTTAATGATTTTAATTTTTTCTAATTTTTAATAAATTAAAATATTGAACTAGGTAATTGTTTTTCTCATAAAATTTTTTATAAGAGGAATTAATTTCTTGATTTTAATTTCAAAATGTAATTTGAAAATATTGTGGGACTGTTTTCAAACGTTGTATTTATTTGTTACTTTAAAATTTAAATAATTGATAAAATTTAGTCGCAAATAATAACGAAAAAGCTCTTAGTGAAAATTTAATAACCACACTGTATTAAAGTTAGTAAAGTATATTTAATATTAGTAAAGTATATTATTTGATTAAAACTTTTAGTATTACAAATGACTTTAAATTAATTGTTAGGTTAGAGTTATTTAAATATATGATTATTAAGAAACTATAGCGTAAGCTATTTAACAGGAAATTCAAGCCTGTTCAAAGATAATAAATTAAGGTATAGGGGAAATTTGAAATTTATAAAAATCTAACTAATTTATTATATGTACACTCTTAAATTTTAAAGTTCATTTTCATTAATCTTTATGATATACTCTTTTCCGATATAATAAGTTAAAAAAAAGATGTTTTAAATTATTTTACATTTTGATTGGGGTAATGACAATTTTTAAAAGTGGGGGGAGGAGAAATCGTGTAAAGAGGTTTGTAATTAAAGTTAACTTTATTTGTATATTTTTGTATCATCAGTTTTTATTTTAAGCAAAATATTGTTTGCTGAGATATTATAGTTTAAATTTCTTTAAGCATGTTATAAATATTACTAATAAACTCAAAAAGAAAACAACAATTAAAAATTTAGGGCAAAATTATTTGATATTCTATTAATATACAGATAAAATTTCATAAGCAATAATCCCTATGAATGGTGTCGGCAATTACATTTAATAGAATAAGTTTCTTATAAAATACGTAAAAGATGCTTGGGTTGACAAAGTAGTGGAACCCAAATATGACATTTAACGACAGAGAAATGCTTAAAGAATTAATATCTTATTTATGTAGGGAAATGTAAAATATAATGTCAGCTTTTTGCCAAAATGAAAATATTTTAAGATGACTTATTTGGGAAAATATTTTTCCTCATAGCGCTTTATTACATATCTACCGTGTTTCACTACTAGTATATGATGAAATCTAGTAGTAGCGTAGATAATACAAGGTCATAGGCATATCATATATGCATTAGAATATTTATGCTACTTAAATTCTCTCATTCAATGCATTAGTTTTCACTAAAGTTCTTGAATATCATACTTTGTTCAGTTTAAAATTTTCAAGATTAGGATAATTTTTATTCATGTCTTCCTAAAAATTAGTATGAGTTACTTTTTTTTTAAATATTTATTGGCATGTTTGTACACATATAAAAAATTATATTCGTCTTTATGATGATTAATTAGTATTCATGAAAACATTTAATTTGTTCTTTCTAAAATAATTAATTACTCCAACAAAATGTATAGCATTCGATTTTTTACGTTTTTTGATACCAATATACAAAATAAAATTTTTATAAATAAACTTTTCATTATAAATAAAATATTTTTTTATAAATTAAATATTTGCTGTAACTCATATTTCAAGTTAATATGAAATGTGCCTTCCCTAAATTGAATTTACCAAAGGTAAATTTTTTCCTTAAAGATTTATTTCCTCAACACTAAATATAAAGACATTGTATGATATATATAATAAAAAAATATTTGTGTTCTAATTATTGTTTTTATTTTTTTGCTTCCACAAAATTAAGTTTTTGCAGCTATGTTTGATATATTATGAATAAAAAATTAAAAGATGACGAGAAAGTTTGAGTGTGAACATTATTCCTGTGGTTTGTTTTATAAACGAGAGGTAGAACTCTGGATAACCTGAAATATAGTCCTTAAATATCATGAAATAAATTGGAATCATTCTGATCTTAAGAATATTTATAATAGAATATATCGGTATGATGATTAACATTTATTTGAATAAAGACTTTCTATTAGCAATTAATGTTCAATATAAATTGCAAATTATATGATAATATTTTAAATTATTTTCATGATTTTAAATTTATTTATGTAGAAATTAAGCATTTAAAATAAATTTCTATGACACCATTTTCCATAAAACTTAGAAGAGTTATATATGCCTTGCCTTCATAAAAAGCTTTCAACATAAAATTTGGTCACATTATTTCCTTAAATATTTCCCTTTCTTTTTAAAACGTACCAAATGCTTTAAAATAATCACAATTTTGTCGTTATAAAACTCAATATCTCCACTTTAATCATGTAAGTTTTGTGGTTAAAATTAAATTCCCATCAAAACACTCAAAAGTACATTTTTATAGCACACCATTAAACATTAAATATTCTTGATCCACCAAATCTTTCACGCGACAAATGTATCATTTTGCGTGAAAGTATATTATACTTTTTAAACATAATATCAAGGAATGTGTAAACAATAAACAACAGCAAGAACATTCTTCTGGGTCAAAGTTTTGACCCAATGGAAAAGATTGTTTTCACATCATATCTTATTTATGATAAAGTTGTGTTCACACTGGCATCTCCTGGGTTTGGGGTTGAGGTGCCTGGCTTTGAATACCACAGTGGGGCAGCAATGGCTGAGCTTCGGGCAAGGTGTTTTCAGTTGGAGGTGTTGGGACCATAACCGGCTTTGGGGGGACCTTAGGAGGAAGCATACGAACTCCTTGTTGGGGAGCATGAAGTATTTGATGATGATGATGGGTGTAATCCGGAGGAAGTGTTGGGGGACAAATTGCCATTGGAGAAGATGCACTAGCAGCACCTGGCTTGCTTTGAGACGATATGACGATGGCATCATGCTCAGGTCTTCGAACCTGTAGAATTTTAGAGAAACTCATATAAGGTGTTTTAAACTTTTACCACAGTAGATCTTACATTATTGCAATTCAAACTGAACACAACTATAGTTGGATTTATAATTTATATATACCATTATACTGAGTAACATACTTATGAAAAAAAAAAAACAACGAAAAGTATTGTCTTCAAAATTCGTTATATTGGCATTTAATACTTAAAAATTGTTCTCGCAGTTTAATTTAATATTGGGTAAATCTAAACAGCTCATATGTGGCAAAAAAATAAAAATAAAATATTCTAAAATTACTTTTTATTTAATTTGATTTGATTATTTCTTGTTAAAAGAAAATACAGCTAATAAAATATTTTATTATAAAAGAGAATTTTTATGTAATAAATATTTATTTTACAATTCTGCCAATAAATGTGTTTATCTCTAATTTTTTAAATAAAAACATATTAATAAATAAACCGTTTTGAACGCGCTCACATATTTAAAATAACTTTTTCAAAATGTTAAATTGTATAGCATTAAAATGCAAATATATATATATATATATATATATATATATTTACATTGTCTACCAATAAGTATTTGGACACCTATGCATTTGACGATATCAGTGGTTTGTCATGGTCTTAGCCGTTGTATATCGTGTAGAAAACAGCATCGGCATTAGATAACGCGCGAGATCCATTTAATTAATCAAAAGAAAACAGCATCTACTCGTTATAATGCACTGATCAAAAAATTTGGTTTTTAGTTCAGATTTCCAGATTAATAATAGATTTTTATTTCCTCCCTGCTTTTAATCACAAGACAACTTATAGCAATATATCAGCATGCAAGCAGCATGCAAGATGCCGCGCAGTTCGGAGCTCTCTGATTTCGAGAAGGATATAATTATCGGGTATGACAAATGTTGCTGACCTTTAAGGAACATATCAAGTGATCTGAAGTATCCAAAATCGACAGTGGAACGAGAGCGATGATTGTCAGAATGTACCCCGAGTCAGCAGACCAACGAAACTAGGAGACAGAGACCGACGAGTGCTGTTCAGAGAAATTCAATAGAAAACACCCAACCGATGGCCCTCATCTATTAGGAGTTTCAACAGGCGTCCGGGAGTATTGTTACAATGAATACCACGCGTAAGAAAGCACATCTGCTCGGTTTACATGGTCATGCTGCTGCCCATAAGCCTTTGATCACAAAATTGAAACGTGCTGCTTGGTTTATGTGGTACAAAGCACATCGATATCGGACCGTAGTTTAGTGGATTCTTTGGAGCGACGAATCAATGTTCACCCTTTACTATTTGGGTGACAGGGTCTGGCGTCTGCCTGAAGAACGTATCCTGCCAGAATACATTGTACCAACAGTCAAGTTCCGCGGAGATGGAATTATGGTCTGAGGGTGTTTCTCCTGGTATGGACTAGGACCTTTGGGACATCATGGTAAGCTCAACGCCGATGTTCACTGAACCATTTTGGATGACAACGTGCTTCCTATGTTGTTTAAATTTACAGGTTGTACCACTGTTACTTTCAGGACGACAACGCCAGTTGTCATGTTTCGAGATTAACCAAGGCTTGGTATGGTGCCAATGGAGTTCATTGAATGGACTGGCCACCTCAGAGCCCAGACTTGAATCCTATCGAGAACCTCTGGGACGAGTTGCATCGCCGTAATAAGGGGTGCACTACCCATCCAAAATCGGTGAAGAAACTTGTATGTCTACTCCAAGCCGAGTGGAAGACAATATAACTAACTGTAGTACAAAGACTTGTGGAAAGTCTTCCCCGAAGGCTTCACGCTATAACTGCCTCTCGTGGAGGCTGTACCAACTATTGATTTTGAATAAAGTCAGTTATTCTTTTCTATCACAAGTTTCCAAATACTTATTGGTTTTCAGTTATTATATAATCAGAATATTACAGTATACTTTAGGCTATACTATTTATAGCAATATTTGCAATATTCTGGATGATTACATGAGGTTGAAATAAAAGTGTTAATCTTAAAAGCGTTTTGAAACAGATGCCGCTTTATTTATAAGCCTAAATCATCACTTGTATATACTAAAACGTTTATTTGCTTGTAATAACGTTATAATTACAATTATTAAAATATTAGATTATTGAAGAAATTAAATTATAAAAATGCTCACTTTTCACTTCAAAATATTTCTCTCTTTTTTTCTTTTTTTTTTTTTTTTTTTTTTTTTTTTTTTTACGAACTAAGGTTAATTTAAGACTTAACCATAAAAACGGAGAGACTTGAGAATTTCAAGATGTTAGTAAAACAAAAAATTAAAATTGTCATAGAATTGCTTGGAATGTAACAGTATTGCTGTAACGATCCAAGTACACTAGAATAATATGCATCATAATTGATTAATATTTTTTATTGAATAATTATATAAAATAATAATTTTCAAAATGTTTTACCTCAAATTCCCATAAGTTGTATTTGTCTCTATCTAAATTATCCTTATCGTCTGCATTTGTTTGATGATGAAAAGATTCCTCATCTCCAGGTTCATCACCATCATTACCATAGACGTTTCCCTCCTGGGAAAGTTAGAATATACTTTATTTGAAACGAAGCAATATATATATATATATATATATATATATATATATATATATATATATTCATATGTATAGTATGAGTTTAATAAAATACACATATGCTTAATACTTGTTTGTCACTATTAAATAGTAAAAATTTGAAAAGAGCATTATTGTAAGTAATAAAATTATTTATTATTGTAAATAAAAGTTATAATTACTGTTAATTCTTAAATTCCATATTTTCTTATAAATAAATAATTTTCTACCAAAATATTTAGCAGGTTTCCATATACACAAAATCACAATCAAAATTTACACCATCAACGAATTTTAAGTTTACTTGATTTTACATTTTTAAAAAAACCCGGTATATATAAGATTGTTTTTGTGGCTATGAATGACAAAGTGCATATTATTCTCAAAAATTCTTTCATTCTTCATTTCAATGATAATATTTAGTTTAAATTTTTCTATACATATATATAAATGCCTGATAATTTTAAAGAAAGAAATTGTATAAAATTTGTGCAACGCTTTAATTTACTTTTATTTTGAATAAAATTTAAGTAATAATTTGATAATACAAGTTTTCTGTATTATCGCAAGACGTTTTTTTTAAAAAATGATATTCATAGCTTACTACTTCTAACTTTAAAAAAAAATATTTAAATATAATCTTTTTGATTTCATAATTTATACAAAATTCTGACTTAAATATTCCCAATTATAACATTTTCTGTAAAACACATGTATTACATAATACGTAACTTCAAAAATACATGTATTTTTGTGGTCATCGAATTTTATTTAAGTTTAAAAAACATATTTCTTTCTTAGATCCTTAGAAATTTTCGTATTCTTTATTTTTATCTCGCTGCTTGAATTTTTGCTTTAACTTTAAAAAGACATTTTTAGAATTATTTCTAATAATTCACAAGAATATATCTTTAAGAATTTTTAGTATAGATATATTCGTAAGACTCATAAAGAAGTTTATGGAGTAAATTATATGATGTAATTAATATTTCCTATTATAACTCATATGTAATGTATCTGAAATTTTCATAGTTTATTATAAGTATTTATAACTTTTTAATATCAATTTAACGCATTACTTCATACTGAAACGTTTTATTATAGTATATGCATATATCCGAAGCTCATAAAATTGTGATGAACTGGAATCTATACATGCAGTTATGGTCTGAAGACAACTGTTTTAACTGACGTCTAATTATGATATTCAGCCAACCGCTCGGATTAAATGCTCTCGCTTGAACTGATATGAGAGGTTATTGTTTTAGGGGGTACTAACAGAATGTTGTGGCACGTGATCAATAATCTTTTGCTTTTATTCATTTCAAAAGCAGTCAGGGAATCTACAGTTCCTGTATGCACATTCTAATTGCAGAAAAATATTTGCACTCTATTAATTAGCCCGAGTATTAAATATTTTATTTCGATGAAACAGATGGTAAACTGTATTTCTAATTGATTTCCTTAGCTATCTAAAATAAGGGAATCATTATGAGTTTATGGGAATTATTTATGAATAATATGTTTCCTATCTTACAATAATTTATAATTTTCAAAATATTTAAAACCATCAGCAAAAATCCCTGAAATAAAATCAGCAAAAGTCAGCAAAAATCCCATATGCAAAAGTCTGGGAAAATCCCTAGACTTAGAAAGCTTCATCTGCAGGTTTATTACAAAATAAAAATAAGATGATGTAAGCAACTCTAAAATTTGCGATGAATTTGCAACAGTTGTAAAATATTTAAGATTATCATCACATATTAAAAAACAACTTTGTAGGCAAACATATTTGGAATTTCTGAGAATAGTTATCAGTTTCTTTATATGTTTTTGGGAAAAAATATTTTGTTCTTTTTGGAAAAGATCAACTGCAAAATTATATTTAAGCATTTGGTCACATTAATGATTAAATTTCGGATTAGTTAGAAAATAATAATTATTATAGGCATTGATGTATAGAATATTATAATATGTTTATAATTATTTTTAAGGTTGACTCATTGTAAAATACATTGTACATTTTCGCTTATTTAAGATAAAGGAAATTCAATTTTTTATAGAATCGCTAATAATTTATCTCTTTCTTATTAAGATATCATTTAAATAATATTTTTATTTTGGCATTTATATACAGAATTTTTCAAAAATCAGATTTTTTTTTATTTTTATTTTTATTTATTTATTTTTTTTATCTCATTAACGGTTTCAAAAATTTTGAAAGTTTATTATGTAATAAATAAATCACTCAGGTGAAAATATTTGATCTTTTTATTGAAGATGATAATTACTAACAACATGAATGAAATGCATCTGCTTAAAACAATTACCATTGTACTTTTATAACGGCTGCTACAATATTTGTCTCAACGAAACTTGAGCATGGTAAGAATAACATTGAGAAAAGGGGAATTTTCAAGGAAAAGGGGAATTCGAAAGATGCCTTAGAGCCATTGTGAACCAAGAGCGAAAATTAAGAGAAAACACAAAACCTTGATCTTAGAATGCATAGTTAAAAGTTGACCTTATAGACCCATTACCCTTTCTCCATGAAGATCTACTCCTGCTATTCTTCCTTCTTCTTTACCATAAGTGGTTAAAACTCAATTTCGACTGGGAAAAATTAGAAGTGTAAAACAAAAGCTGATTTAGTTCCTTTTATTTCCCTTAGGCTTAGGTTATCTAAATGAGGGGTACTTTAAGTTTTCTGACTTTTAAGTGTCGATGAGGGTAAAATCTGCGATTAGAATTTATTTTCTTGAGTTTAAGACTAAAATCGTTAAATTCTGCTTAAGCATTAAGTCTCTGATCTGTAATTGTATAATTAAAATCATCATAATAATTGAGAAATCTAATAGCTGATTTTCTTTTGGAAATATTAAAGTTTTGTTTTAGTAAAGCTTGGATTATGAAAAAGAGACTAACTTCCATACTTATTAATGAAGGTAGAATTGTTCCATAAAATGGTAGAAATGTTTCTTACATAATTAATTATATATTTTTTTCAAATATAGATGTTACTAAATAAATACATAGAAATATTTTAATTATTTATTGTGCTTGAGGGTTTTTTTTAAATCATATTGCATTTTTTGCATTTCTCACTTGTTTTGTTTTCGTTTTTATGATTTATACGAAAATCAAAATGGTAATTTGTTTATTTTTGTTCAATATTTAATTCTCAAACAAATTTAGAAACATATAAATAAATGAACAACAAGTTTTGTTGAGGTAATTCCTCTTGAAAATTGAATAATATTAGGTATTTTAACAATTTCAAATAAATTTTATTTGTTATTATGAATGTCACTATTTTGAAATTGAACTGTGAATATGGTTTAATGATGGAAATTATGTGAGCTAATCATAATCATACATATTAAAGACAAGTATTAGTTGAAATTCTGTATGTGTGGGGCAAATATCCCTTTGGTTGCTTTCACAAATACTTTATTATTTCCATGGAGAAGTATTAAGATGCTCTAAAGGAACTAAAAAAAATTGTTTAATAGTTATTGCAGTTTCAAAATTTTGGACTTTCAGAACATTTCTGGAAAAAAGAAAAAAAATATATAGAGCAAAATGTTTCAGATGCTTTTGTCAGATACATTGTTACACTTAGGTCAGGAAATTCAACCCTTCAAAACCATCGAAATATTTTATTACTCCATTTTCTTCACAATATAATAGGTTTACAAACTCTGTCACTATGATTAAAAATATTATTCATGTTTCTATATAAGTGTTCAAAGTATTGAAATTCAATGTTAAGAATGATAACTTAAAAATTTTAAATATTTTGTATGTATTTGCATTTTTTTGGATATTTTAGGCAAAAAATAAATTTTCAAAATTAGAAAAGTGATTTGCTAATATTTTTCTTCAATTCAGATAATTTTTCATTTACGATTTTCGTTTTTACTTTTAATTTTTGTGAAAAATCATAGTTTTTACATTGCTTTGTCGTTTAATATTTTAAAGTAAATTTATAGATTATTTATTTTATGCTTTATCAATTATACTTATATCAACGAATCTAGGAAGGCTGTTTATCTGGTCGCATGAGACAATATTTATCTGCCCTTTACAGGCACATTTCAAAAATATTAAATAAGGTAATAATCTGATGATTAGTAAACCCAGGTAATTTATTGAAATAGCACCTAATTATTATAATTAATAACAAGGACTATTTTAATTTTATCAAGTCTTGTATTATAAGCAACAATATTTTCATCAGTTTATGCGAAGTCTATTAAAAACTGTTTGTCTTCAAAAAGTACAAATAATCACTAACATGGGCGTATACACTACTGGCCATTAAAATTGCTACACCAAGAAGGCGACATGCTACAGACATGAAATTTATAAAGGAAGAAGGTGCTGAGATATGCAAATGATTAGCTTTTCAGCGCATTCAGACAAAGCAGGTGCCAGTAGCGACACCTACATTGTGTTTAAATATGGAAATTGTTCAGCCGGTTCCTTATACACAAATTGCATTTGAACGCTGTTGCCTGGTGAAAAGTTGTTGTGATGCCTTGTGTAAGAAGGAGAAATGCGTACCAGCACGTTTCTGACTTTGATAAAGGTCGAATTGTAGCGAATTGTGACTTTGATAAAGGTCGAATCTCTGTTTGACTCAATGCCCAGGCGTATAACTGCTGTTATTACTGCCAGAGGTGGTTGTTTTGGGTACTGATTTCTCAGGATCTGTCCAGGAAAATTTTTTTGAAAATTTAATCACTTGTTATTTCTAGTCTAATATATTTGTCCAATAAATATAATTTTGTTATCTGCATTTCTTCCTGGTGTAGCAATTTTAATGGCCAGTAGTATTTGATATTTGAATATATTTAAGCTGATTCACTTGCTGGTGTTTAAAAGTCAATTCCTAGAACACATTTCTCTTGATTTATTTTATACCTTGTCAAATTTGTCACAGTGAGAATTGATTGTGAGAATGAAAATTTTGAACCCTTATAAGCCCCTCAAAATTTCTAAGGTTTCGGCTTTCCCAACTGTGCCTCAAGCACTTCTCTCTCAATAATGAGGCATGGAGTAGTTTAGTAGGCTTCGTTTTAAAATATATGTTCCCATTTTTTGGTTGTAAGGATATAGAGGATTTGTAAATCAAGTTTGTACTAGCATATATTTCATACAAAGTATAATTTTCATGTTTTAAATTGTCATATTTTTGATTTTATGAAGAAACAAATAAAATTTTGAAAATTGTTTTGGAGGAATAATTTAGAACTTAACGCAAATATTTATAATATAAGTTTATTAAAAATACCTTTTGCTGTCGCTGACAAATTGTTTGGGATTTTTTTTATGTATATATTACTTATTGTATTTTCAGAAAATACATTGGTTTGAAAGTTCAATGCTGAAATAAATTATAAATTTGATACCAAATAAAAAACATTAAATTAAAATTTAAAAAACATTTTAATAGAAGAAATACGAAATAAAAGTTTCGTAATTGAAGAGAGCTCAAAACATTTTGACCAACCAATATTATCAAATTTTCTTGTATAGTAATATATAATTTTTACAACATTTTATTTAAGAAAGACAAAAAATGACAAAAATATTTTTTCCTAAATTTAAATGATTAAATTAATTTATTTAAAAAGGAATATAATAAAATAATAAATGATGTAGTAAATAAAAGAAATTTAATAAAATAATAACATTAAAAATGTTACAAAATTTTAATTTAAATTTTTTTTATTTTTCTTTAGTTTTAAAACGGATTAATTAGTATCGCCTCCTAATTTCACAGCACTTTAAGTAAAAATTTTGCAAATGTAAACAAAACAATTATCTTCTCAAAAAGTGTTTACATTTGGAGAATAGTTTTATTTTTTTAAACTTAAAAACGCACACTATGTCAAAGTTTCGGTAAAATATTTTCAGAAAATTTACTAAGAAATTTGAAACTTATATTTCCTTTCAAAGAAATATATTTTATAATATAACTTACACACACATAAATAATGTACTCTTAAATACGAACGGTTTAAAAAATTCAATATAATAGTACTCATAAGGATTCTTAGTTTCTAAAAAGCTTAGTAAGCATTAGATTTACTATCAAAATCATGCCGTAATTCTGTATTTCTATGCATTAAGTAATATAATTGTTAGCCTTAATTAATTGGAATCATAAAAATGACTTAATTATATCCGATCAAGGAATTTGATATCACATAAAACAATGTACAAATAATTTCTTTCGAAACATATGAGTGCTTAATCATCTTCAAAATCCTACAAATATATACAGCAGGCAAATCATTGACTTTTTTTCAGAAAAATTAAATTTCTTAAAAATATATATAAAAGATATTGAAAAGAAATAAAAAAAATTAGTTTATTTAAAATATTATGAGGTCAAGAATATCCCTTTATTTGAATATAAGAAACAAGATTACCCAAAATAGCTAGTTTTCTGTTTTTAGCTTAATTATATATTTAGGTAATAATTATAATTATTACACTGAGTAGTTTAATATAACATTAATTATTAGTCACTATTAATTTTGATTATATGTTGTGATATGTCTAAATTTTGATTAATAATTATAAGAAAGTGTGATGAAAAACAATACGAACTTATGTAAATAAGTTTTCACTTAGAATTCTTCTTAGATATGATCAAGTAATATCCCACTTGAATTCACCATTTTAAAAAAATTCTGATTGTTCTGTATGAAAAAAATTTAGATTGTACAGATCATATTTAATTTTGCACTTTATGAAGAGATGTATGATTTATTATCAAATGAGAATTCAATAATATGTATGACGTAATATTTAGACGCATTGCTCAAAACAGTAAAAAATATCGTAAGTTTTCTGTAAAATAACAATATATTTTTACTTAAATAAAAAAAAATTGAATAATAAAAATTGAAGCAAAGAGAAGTTAAATGTTTCTTTAAATTCTAAATAACAATATATTTTTACTTGGGATTTAAAGAAACATTTAACTTCTCTTTGCTTCAATTTTTATTGAAAATCAAATAAAAATGTCAGAAAAGCAAATGTTTCTCATTTTTTTAACTATTGGAATATAGAATTTTTGATTTTGACCTCAGAAAATAAGTTTTAGAAACTGCGAGTGAAAGTTATCTTTTAATTTAATAAAAAAACAAAGTGTAAAATAATGGTTTTTATTCAATAAGTGCCTTTTCCAATGAATGCGATAAGTCAAAGATGTTATATAATCAAACAGAAGCTTAGCAAATTGTTGGTTGTTAACAAATAATTCGTAGTTAGAAAAATAATTGGAATGATTTCCAAAGCCTGGGTATCAGAAATGTATAAGGATATCAGGACTTAAGACAAAGGCAAGCTCATGGGTATCCGCAGTGAAGATTACTAATGCTTCGGAGATACTAAAATATGTATGCTTACTTCAGACATACATTGATCATTTGCAAAATTTTGACTCAAAAGGTATAAAGCAGATTACACTATGTAGGTCTGTATGCTTACAAGCTATTGATATATGTCAAGTTAAACAAAATACATTATTGCGTCTATATGGTGTGTGCAATAAAACATGTGAATTCGGAAGAAAAACAAATTGTAGAATGCTATTTTCTCTGATAAGTGTCCTTTAAATCCTGATAACGAGAGTATTTTCACTTAGAGGGAACGTTTTAGTAGAAAATAAGGAAGTGTCAGATTTGAAGGTAAATGATATCATGACATTTCTACACATAACCGCACAGAATTCATTCGAAATGGAGCTCTGAAATAGTCAGGAATGTAGGGATGAACATCTTTCGTTTCATACTTCTGCAATTAAACATGATTTCATGTTAATGGGCAACTCACTTGAGAAATAATTTTTTTTCGAAGAAAAATCTAATGTGTTCTCCAGTAATAAACTAACTAGCACATTTTTCGGCCATTTAAAAAAAATGAGAGATTCAACACCCTTCATCTTCTCAAACTATAAAAGAACTGGAACATCTTAGTAATTCATTAATTATATCATTAACTCTCGACCTCAGAGGTTGTCAATTCTGTTGACTGTCTGTAAGTAACAATCTCTCATACAGAAAATCATATCTATAAAGCAGTGTTTCTCAACCTTTTAGTATTCACGGCCCAATTTTCAATCATAATTTTCATCGCGCCCCCCCCTTCCCAACTACATACAATAAAATATATACAATAATAATGTATTTCGAGTATTTTGGCGCGAAACCTACACTAAGACCTTAATTTTAAACTTTACAAATTACCAAGAATACCGAAATTTATTGACATTTTGCAACACCGATCCTCAGCATTGAAAAAACATGAATCCTATGCTTTTTTATTGCTCTTGCGTCCCGCCATGTCGGGCATTCTCACGGTTTCGCGAGAAGTTTCGAATTGTCTGGAATTTGCCTGGTCAGCAAAAAATTAAGCTAGGAAATGTGAACAAATGTTTTCTCATAGGGAGAAGGAGAAAGTTCTATGACGCCAATTTCAATTCCAGACAATCTCATTCGAGTCGATCCTTCTATCGCTATTGAATCTATTCTGAATGTGTATATTATATATATTTTCGTGTAATTGCAATTCACCGTATTTAATATTCACGGCAGCAGACTTATGCAGAATCATGGATAAATTTTTAAGCGGGCGTAAGCGAGCATTGGACGATAGACAAGCATCAATAAGTACACAGATGACCGTGGCTCCGAAAATAAAATCAAGAAAATATTCTCAAGAATACTTAAATTTTGGGTTCACTAGTACTGAAGTAAATGAAGAAGAAATGCTCCTGTGTATCATTTGCTCAAAAATGTTGGCGGCAGACAGCATGAAATTTAATAAACTTAAACGACATTTGGAAACGCTTCATAGTGAGTAAGTAAACAAACCCAGAGAATTTTTCGAATTAAAATTAAAATCATATGAAAAGCAAAAATGATTGTTTAAAAAAACTTTGTCTGTGAATGAAAAAGCTTTAATTGCCTCTTATAAAGTTTCATACAAAATAGCCAGATGTAAAAAGCCTCACACCATTGGTGAAGAGCTTATTTTGCCTGCCGCGATTGATATTGTAGAAATTATGTTTGGAGATACTTTTGCAAAACAAATGCAGTCTATACCTCTTTCAAATGATACTGTTGCCCGTCGAATTGCTGATATAGCTGAAGATGTAGAGTGTCAGCTTTTGTCGAAATTGAGTTACAAATTGTTTTCAATACAACTTGATGAGGCAACAGATAGTAATAAAGATGCTCATTTTATTGCCTATGTTAGTTTTTGTGATGATTTGTCAGTAGTAGAAGAATTATTTTTCTGCAAATCAATAGGACTCAAAGCAACAGCACTCGCTTTATTTGCTATCTTAAATGATTTTATGAACGAGGCAAACATAGAATGGAAAAATTGCGTCGGAATATGCAGGGATGGTGCTCGTTCTATGTCACGAAGATTCCAAAGTATTCAAGCACTTGTGAAACAAAAATCGCCACAGTGCGTCTGGACACATTGCATGATCCACAGAGAAGCTTTGGCTTCCAAAGAAATGAGTCCTGGTTTGAATATTGTGTTATCTACGGTTGTAACCGTAGTAAATTATATAAAAATGAGACCCCTGAAATCAAGAATCTTTTCCGCACTTTGTAAAGACACGGGTGCAGTACATTCAGCGTTACTATTTTATTGCGAGCAAGATGGTTATCACGAGGGAAATTTTTGCAACGTGTTTATGAATTAAGAGAAGAAATCGCCGTTTTCCTAGAAGAGGAAAACAGACAGGAAGGTGAGAATTTTCGCGATAGTTTATTTGTGTTGAAATTGAGCTACATGGTCGACATATTGGAGAAATTAAATAACTTGAATCTTCAACTGCAAGGAGCAAATACACATATATTGGATACGAGTGATAAAGTTAAAGCTTTTTGTAGGAAATTGGAGTTGTGGAGCAGAAATTTAAAGCAAGAAAACTTAACAATGTTTGCAAATTTAAATGATTGTATTAAAACTTACAAGGCTGAAGAACAACATGTAAAAGTTGTTTTTGTAACCATTGAAAATCATTTAGCAATGCTAGCAAAGAATTTTAAAAAGTACTTTCTTGCTGACGACAAACTGATATCAAGTTACAAGTGGGTGAGGGATCCATTTCAAAATACTCCCGAAGGACTCTCAATCGAAGAGGAAGAAACCTTCATAGACTTCACGGCAAGCGGCGAAGACAAAAGACAATTTAGTAATAAATCACTCTTTGAATTTTGGGCAGGAATGGATGATGAGTTTTCTGCACTAAAAACAAGGGCATTTCGCATTCTACTACCATTTTCAACATCTTACCTTTGTGAAACTGGATTTTCTGCGGTGGCTTCTTTGAAGACAAAATATAGATCTCAGCTAAATATAGAAAAAGAACTGAGAGTGTCTATTTCTAATATTAAACCCTCCTTCGAAAAACTTTGCTCTGAAAGACAGGCACAAGGAAGTCACTAATAATTATTAAATTTGTTTTTAATTTAGTAAGTGGTTTTAATTTAATAAGTTAATTATTAAATATGTTGAAATGCATTTTGTTTTGTATGTGTGTTTGTGTTCTTTCCTTTGAGTCATTTAATCAATTTTTTTTTAAATAACATTTTCTCTTGGACCCCCTAGGGGGGTGCGCCCCACAGGTTAAGAATCACTTCTTTAAAGGAAACATCTTGATATCTTCATTATTACAAATGCAATTTTTTTTTCTCTTTTTCTCAATTGCCCAATTAAATGCCTTTTTTAGCTAAATATATGCAGTTTTTGCTCAAATATACTGCCATGTTTGTCAATCATATCTTAATCATTTTACAAAAAAATTAACAGCAATTTCTAACCAGTTTTAGCAATATTTAATTGTTTTGAGCAGCATAGATACATAATCCAGTAACATTTAAGCAATTTTTTAAAATTGTCTTTATTTTAAACTTGCTTATTCCAAATTGTCCTTAAAATGCAATACAAATTGTGATGTACACATTATACACTTTTATTAATATTTTTTATTTAAATATCATTAATATGAAATGATCTTCCATAATTATATGATATCATTTTCAACGTTAAATATATAAATTCGTACAAAACACATACCACACAGTGCTGTCACAAGACCATTGTGGACGTTCAAAATATTTTTTTTTTAAATTTAGAAAATATGCTTCATGTTTTTTATCATTTTTATAAAACAGTTTATCAACATGTGTTTATTTTTTTTTGTAATTTTAAATTAACATATTAAAATAAGAAATTATTTTTTAATCCAATGGGATATTTTTATGCTCTGAATGTCACTGATTTAGAAGACTTAGTCCCACACAACTTTTTCAGCTGTATTACACAACTTTTTTAGGTAATCTTACTATTCATTGAACTATTATACCTGATTTAATTTTAAAACACTTTAATATGTATGTATCTTAAAGTACTCAAATCAGTAACTTCTGGAAATTCTAATTAAGGAGTGTAAATTTTATAGTAATTTTACTGTATAAGATGTATAAACTCAAATATAACAAATTTAAATTCAAATTGAAATAGAAATCTATTGTAAATAATAAAAAAATCACTAAGTAAATAATTATTGAGTACATCGAAGAACTGAAAAAAAATTATGTATTTAAATTGCGTTTGATGTACTTTTCTTTTATTCAAAATGGTATAAATATTTAATTCACAAAGTAAGAAATTGGCTTAAAATTTAATAAAAATTACTAATAATTTAGAGTAAACTTTATTTTCACTTATTAAATTTAATTAAAATCTTTAACTAAGCACTGATGTCTTTTATTTTTGTAATATTCAAATTATTAAATTCTTTCAAAGGCTCAAAATGCTTAAGATTGAAAATCAAATAGTTTAGAATTTTTAAATTTTTATAATAGTTTAGCTCAATATTTCTATTAATTTAAGAATAGTTGTTGCTTAAATATGAATGATTTAGCAATTTTTTTTTTTTTTTTAAACTTTGATCGCATGTAATCAAACATCAACTTTGAAACACAATATTTCTTGTTAAACTTACTTGTTAATACACTACTGGCCATTAAAATTGCTACACCAAGAAAGCGAAATGCTACAAAAGTGAAATTTATACGAAATTAAGAATGTGCTGTGATATGCAAATGATTAGCTTTTCAGCGCATTCCGACAAAGCAGATGCCAGTAGCGACACCTACATTGTGTTTAAATATAGAAATTGTTCAGCCGGTTCCTCATACACAAATTGCATTTGAACGTTGTTGCCTGGTGAAAAGTTGTTGTGATGCCTTGTGTAAGAAGAAGAAATGCGTACCAGCACGTTTCTGACTTTGATAAAGGTCGAATTGTAGCGGACCGGGATTGCGGTTTACCTTATCGCAGTATTGCTGCTCGCGTCGGTCGAGATCCAATGACTGATAGCAGAATATGGAATCGATGGGTTCAGGGCGGTAATACGGAACGCCATGCGGGATCTCAACGGCCACCTATCATTAGCAGCCGAAAAGACAGGGATATTATACGCATGGCCGTAATGGATCGTGCAAACACATAACGAGTCGTGAGTCAAGAAACGGGGTCGTTTGGAAGACAACTAGTGTCTGCACGAACAGTTCGACGACGTTTGGAGCAGCATGGACTCTAACTTCGGAGACCATGGCTACGGCTTCCCTTGACGCTGCGTCATAGTCAATAGCGCCTTCAATGGTGTGATCAACGACGAACCTGTGTGCACGAATGGCGAGACGTCATCTTTTCAGATGAATCCAGGGTCTGTGAAGAGCATCATGAGGGTCGCATACTTGTTTGGAGGCATCGTGGTGTACGCACACTAGCAGCTTTCATTCGTCATCGTCATACTGGCCCATCACCTGGGGTGATGGCATGGGTTGCCATTGGATACACGTCTCGGTCACCTCTTGCTCGCATTGACGGTGCTTTGAACAGTACACGTTACATTTCTGGTGTGTTACGACCCGTGGCTCTACCCTTTATTCGAGCCCTGCGAAACCCCACGTTTCAGCAGGATAATGCCCGACCGCATGTTGCCGGTATTGTGCGAACCTTCCTTGATACGGAACATGTTCGGCTGTTGCCCTGGCCAGCACGTTCTCCAGATCTTTCACCAATAGAAAACTTCTGATCAATGGTTGCCGAGCGACTGGCTCGTCACCAAACGCCAGTCTCTACGGTTGATAGACTGTGGCATAGTGTTGAACCTGCATGGACATCTGTACCAGTACATGCAATCCAATCTGTGTTTGACTCAAAGCCCAGGCGTATAATTGCTGTTTTTACTGCCAGAGGTGGTTGTTCTGGGTACTGATTTCTCAGGATCTATCCAGCCAAATTTTTTTTTTTTTTGAAAATTTAATAACTTGTTATTTCTAGTATAATATATTTGTCCAATAAATATTATTTTGTTATCTGCATTTCTGCCTGGTTTAGCAATTTTAATGGCCAGTAGTGTATTTTAAATTTGATTTTTTGGTTCAGAAATTTTTATAAAACCACTTTCCATGACAGTGATGTTGTTTGACATAAATTATATTCTTTTATTATTGTGATGGATAGAGAGTCGGCATTTGTAGGAATTTTATTTTTTATGTTTTGAAGCTTTTTATATAAGAAAGTTTCTTATAAAGCTAAAAATAGCAATAAAATATTCCACAAAATAAAAAAGCGTTACTTTAAGTAATGGGGCAACATATTCAAAATTTGATAAGGATACATTTTAACTTAAATAAAACCACATAACATGTTTATTAAATTAAAATAAAATTTCAAACCCAAGCAAAGATGTTTTTTAAGGAATATTTAAAAGACTCTGTGCTTACTTTAACTAAGTCATTCGAGGGAAACTCTTTGCAGTTAATTAATTTTGCTTTGTTCAGTTTAATGACTTTTTTACTTTCAAATTATATTTTTAAAGGTTAAAAAAATTTGTAGAAAATTAGATTACAATCTTAGCAAATATTTAAAAAATTGTATTTTTCGTAAAATCCTCATTTTTAAAAAACGAATGGTGTCAAAAAGATGTTTCGACAGTTATATTCACTGCCTGATTGAAAATATTTTTTAGCACAATCTTTACATCTTGAAGCCTTCTCAAAATGATAATTAGCAATTAGATTTTAAAAAAACAAAATACAATTAAAATTTTTTAGTCTCAAATAATATTTCAGCACTTTAATATTTAAATACTTAGTCAATAAGAAAAGAGCTTTTAACTAACTACATATTTTAGATAATGAATATGTAGTTAGTTAATAGGTCGATGAATACAAATTACAAAAAAGAAAAAAAAGAGTTGTTTAATAGGCATAAAACAAATATGTCTTTAAAATTTTTCCATTATACGTTCGTTTAGAATTTTTTAAAAATAAATTTAAGCAGGAAAGGTAAAATCCTACTTATGGTTGTACCAATAACTAGTACTAATAAGTAGAGTCTACTTTTATATTGTATAAATTAACCCTAAATGAATGTAGTTATATAAAATAAAACTATATACAGAAGGATATGCATATTTATTTCACAAAATTTTATTTTACGATATAGAATATTGCTCTTTAAAGGGGCAATCTTTTAAATTCTATAAAATGTATTTAAATATAATAAATTTAAAGTATTGTGTGAAATTTTTTATACGTAAAAGAACTTGCAATAAGATTTTAATTTATTACTTTTTGTACTATTTCCTCATATAATATTTTTGAAAAATATATTGTATCAGTTTAAAAGCTTAATATAGCTTTAAGAAAGTAGTTATAGCATACGTATTCCATCAGAAATAATGTTCAATAAATTTTCATCGCTTCTTGAGATAGTTTTTAAAAAGTATTATGGGGATAGTAAAAATTTAAAGACTAATGCCTTTATTTCTTCTCGAAAGATTATATATATATATATA
>JAPDSC010108055.1:560463-574027 GCA_026290005.1 Latrodectus geometricus
TATATATATATAAGGAAGGTTTATAGAAATGATCATATTTCTCATGGATATTTATATATTGATATCACCTGATCTCTCAAGCTGTGATTTCTTTGTTGCCTTTATTTGTTTTCAAAGGATAATAGTTACCTCCCTCGACCAAACATCTCAAGTAAAGTAAATAACTAAATAAATATGGACGTCATATATTGATATGGACACCCTAGAGGCTCACCGTAAATGACATTCCATGACAATATCGAGCAACTCTTTCCTCATAGCAAGATTCTGCTGCTAAAAATATCACGAATAACATCCAGATTCTCTCACCAAACATTCTCCAAGAAAATAAATCTTGCCAAAAGCTTGAATTCAAGGGTTTTTAGTGTTTTTTGGCGTTTGGCATCTAGTGGGTATTGGAAGCTTGAGTTTTCCATGAGTAAAGAGAGAAAGATACCAGGAGTCTTGCAAACTTATAGCAAAGTACAGTTACCGTATCCATGCTATTCCAAAATTTATCTTTTTGAAATTTGGCTGTTTGTTATACCAAATCGGATATCAAGTGGGGGGTGACATTTTTCTGGAAAAATAAGATCTTAAGACTTATATTTTAAATTTTTCAAATGAAAACTTTTGAATTCTAATTATTTAGAATAATAGATAATATTCTCAATGTGATAAGTTAGGAAAACAATTATTTTATCAACTTCCATAGCCTTAAACCATGAAATATTTAGGGAATAAAATACCCTTATTCAGTAAACTTCAGAAAAAATAAACTACAGCCTCGATTTAATGAACAGATAATACTTTTCTACATGATGATTCTATTTTTAAATTATATAGAGTTAATTTATTAATCATTAATAAATTTTTATTTTAAGGCACCGCAATTTTTAATATTTATCATAAAGAGAAGTTAACAATCAGTAAATGAATGATTTGTTCTTTTTCTAAAACAATTTGCTTAAACAATCTAAAAACATGGTTGTTCTTTTTCTGAAGCAAAAATACAATAAATACACATTGGAGATTTGTACTTCCGTAAATACTCAAGAGAAATTAACAGTTTTAATTGATAAATTCCGCTATTAAATAATAATGTTGTCTTTATATAAAATTTTCAAACTGTTTAATTACTATTTTAAGTATTTTTATTAAATATTTCTAAATTGACTTTCCAAAATTTTAATCCTTTCCATTTAAAAGATTCCAGCGAAATCATGAAAAAATTATAAAATACCTAATTGAAGCATTTAAATTTATAAGATCCCCCCTGTCATTTTTATACAATCATATATGTTTCATTATTCTTTGTAAGAGCAAAAGTTTATTTATTCAATAAAACTAAATATATGAAAATTAAATGTTTTGATAATTTTATCATAACACATACGTTTGAATGTAGCATTTTAAAAATGTATATTTTTTACAATTATTTATATGCTTTTCAAAGTAATTACAATTTTATTAATATTTATTTCAAGTTTTTAAACAGAACGTTGAAGCATTATTTCTATAATTATAACAATGATTCAATTTTGTTATTCACTTAAAAATAAACAAAGCAATTTCCCAGTATTTTCGAAGCTATATTATTTATTGTATTCTATAATATATATATATATATATATATATATCTATACATTTAAATATATATCTATATATATATATATATATATATATATATATATATATATATATTATATATCTATTATAGCCCAAAAGAGAGAATGAGTTTTAAGACAGATATCTATGTAAAAGTGCTTCATTTAGACTAGCTAGATAAAATTGTCTCATACTACACAGAAATTTTAAATTTTGCTATTAAGAACTGCAATAAATTCCAAAGTGTAGACACCTGATTACTTTTAATTATTGTGAATTTGATATATTCTACTTTGCTAAATACTAATATTTATTTCAATTTGGTTTTGAAAGAAATATTTATCTTTATTAGTATCCAATATTTCTCTTAAAATTATTTGAAAGAAATATTTATTCTTGTATAGAAATATCTGATCTTGTAAGAGTAAAAAGAAAATACATTTTTTCAGTAATTTGTGAGTATACTACCAAGTGGCATGTTAATGTTTGAAGAGTCATTTTATTTACGAGACATCAGTAATAGAATAATGGTTTCGTTACCAAATTGGAAATCGTCTAGTAGTGAATCTAGATAGCAAATACCATCTATATAATTGGAGCATTTCGTAATTGTTTATATTTAGTTTGCGGACTAGGTGTGATTCCTCTTCTGTAGCTGAATGGTGATCTAAGTTAATTTATTGATCATTTATTAACATTTGTTATTTATGTTTCATTTACATTGGACTTTCAGCTTTCTATTTTCCTGAAATTTAACTTTGTAGAACGGTAAATAAATTTTCTATGGAAGTTCAAAGTATGTATACATTTTTATAGCACCCTGTATATATATATATATATATATATATATATATATATATATATATATATTTCATATGTCATTCTCTAGAATTATTAAGTATACTAAGAATTACTTTTCACAAAAAAATAATAATTTGTGAAAGCAGAATAAATTGCATTGAAATATATCAACTTGTAACAATAAAAAATACCTTCGTATCATTATTAATTAAATAATATAAAATAAAAAAATTAATCTCATAATTTATGACTTGTCTTTCTCCAACATCTTCACAAATCACTTTACATTCTTTAACAATTATTCCAAATTCAAAAACTCATGTTAATTTCTGGCAGGAGCTGGAAATCTGTCGTGGTTTAAAAATGCGATAGTTTATATTGTAATTTTTTAATGATATATCTTTAATCGTGTTCTTTGGATAACCCAAGTTACTTCAATACTGCAAGAAATGTTAACAAACACATTCATGATCACATATCACCACTTCTATGAGGTTATTCGTGATTAACGATCAGAACTGTAAGAACGATATGGCTCTAGTAAGAAAGTACTTTCAACACAATGAATACTCTTCTAACCATTAATTTACCGGGTTAAACAAATCTTCTTTTTAGATTCGAAGTGTAGTTCTGCCCATTCATTACTTCTAGATTTTATCTTCAGCATCAAGAAAGCTACATCAACTAAAATGGCATGTCATCGAGTTCTTTGGTAAGTTAAAAATATGAAGGCAATATATCCAATTAATGGAAGTTATAATTTAAAATTTTAATTTGCAATAAATGAAAACTTTTAAGTATGTAAATATGTTTGGAAATAATATATTTACGTACAAAAAAAATTATAAATTAATTGTTTTTTAATTTTATAAATTAAATTAAATTAACATTAAAATTTGTATTTATAAATTATAAAATGTTTCAAAAGAAAAATCATTTAGAAAGTACAATATCATATTTAAAATATTTAAGCAACTGAACAACTAGAGATTATGATTTTTATAAAAAATATTAAATGTATTGAAACAAATATATGTAAATTGTTTCCTACATATATTATGTATTTTCATAAAACTTATTTTGATTTCAGTTTGCTATTATTATACTTACAAATCTCAGAGTTTTATTTTGACGAAATGTGTTTTATTTTAAAAATTAAATGTACATTATACAATGTTTTTAACAGATATAACTGAACTGTACTAAAAATGTTCTTATAAATTTGAAATAAATGTAATTTCATTAAAAAATAAGCCCCAAAATGTCTGCAAAATATCTTATTTTACATAGGTAAGGGAATTAGATCATTTTAATTACCCTCTTGTGTTAATTTTCTATGATCTTCATGTTATCGAGTTTTTTCACATGAAATCTCTGTGTTTATAGCTTTCAACTTTTTGTTCACAGTTCTTTCCATTAATAGTTGCGTGCTTCGAAGACTGCATGGATGAATGTTTGACACATACATGAATGTTCTAGATCACTTTCTAGCATTAAAGTTTGGAATGTAACGGGAAAACACAATTGGATCTCCGCTCTCCCCTACAATAGATCATTAGATATTCTAATTCGTTCGGAACCCATTTTGATCATTTGCTTGAAGGCTTAATGTAGAGAAGTGGATAAATCAGATAGAACTAAACAACTTACTGGCATCTTTACAAGTAGCGAGGAAAACTTTATTTCCTTATCAGATAATGGTGTCTAGGTACTTCTGCGGATGCATTTCTTCCTTCAAACAAAAGAAATTTGATTGCGTGAAATTTCTTTCACGAATGTGGACGTTGTTGATTCAAAAAATTTCATTTCGTAATCATTTCAAGCAGTGAAAATTATTCGATTTATTCCCAACAACCAACATTCAGTAAGTCGTGAGCTTTTTTGGAAAGAATAATTTATAAAACAACAAAAAGTTTGTTGTTTTGTATGTGAATAGCATGTATTCGCTTGGAAAAATGTGAATCCCTGCAAAGCAAAATTTAAAAAGAAAGTTGGTTTTTGTTTTACGTTCGTACAATTATTTGAAACATTTTGGAAAATCAATAAAAACGTCAATTTCAGATCATAGCATTTACTAAAAGAATTTTACTTTCGTTGTTGTGGTATGTAGCTGTTTTTATTGTTTTCCTGATAAAGAATTTAAAAATAATATCAGCAAAAATAAAGAATTTATAAAGAAGATATACATATTAAATTGATATCATGAGTAACTGAATAATTATTATTTAGTTCAAAACAATTTGTCAGGCATTTCCATGAATATAATGCAAAGTCTATAGTTAAAAAAAAAAGTATAATGCGAAATGATTCCCATTTTGCATTCTCATGAAAGTAATATCAGTAAAATGTGATATCAATAAAATGAAATTCAACCTTGTTCTAGACACAATTGCTTTAAGAGGCAATCTTTTGTTTAAAATTATGTGCCTCATTTCATTGTGATGAATTACATACGTTTGTTGCACTTACGTGAAAAATTTAATTCTTCATTTTATATTCTAAATGTGTATAAAAAGCAATAACTAACATAAAAAACTATATTGCAGTATGGAAAGTGATACGTATTAAAAAATTGCACTCAAGTTTGCTTAAAAGTAACAAGTATATTAGCATAGTTAGTAAAATTTCAAAAATATTTTAAGTTAATGTAATAGTTTATTAATTATTTAAGATATTTTAGCATTCTATAATTGGAAATACCAAACAAAAATTAAATACAAATTACATTAAATTCTAAAATTTTAAAATTTAAAGATATATTAGATTTTTAAAAGCAATTTTTCTCAATGCAATAATTGGAAAATTAAAAATATGAATTTTTATTCATGAACCTGTCTTTACAGTTTAGTTTTAAATTATAAGGATATAAATTAAGAATTTTTAAAATTGCATATAATTTCAAATTTCCCAAATCTTATTTCATCTGTTTCTCTATTTATTTGACCTTTAAAAAAAGTGAGCGAATATCCATGTACAGATTCATCAATATAATCTTAATTGAATATGAAATAATTAAATTACCTTATAACATTAAATATCTTATATTTAGTGTTATAAGGTAATTTAATTATTTAATATTCAATTAGGATAATAATAAAGTATATCAGCTGAAATACCATTGCGTACATAATTGGTATATTACTTTTCGCAAAAAGAATGAAGTTTTCAACCAAAGAAAAATCAGATTACCTATTATAGGTAATTAATGTTTTTTTTGGCTGAATATATACTAAAATTTCATTTATTTTACATTCCAGCCAAAATACTCTATAAAAATGTTTCAGATTGTTAGAACTGTCTCTGTTATACTTTTTCACTTGCTTCATTGTTAAATTAAAGAATTTATTTTACACGTACATTAATCATGGAAGAATGTGATGATTTATTAAGATAAATGAATAAAATCTTTCCTTAGAGAGAGGTAGGTTGTTTCAGTGTGAGAGAAATATATATATTATTTTGCATTTAAGGAATAATTATTTAAAATGCTTTATTTTAAATTAAATAATTTATCAAAAAATTATGACTGTCCAAATTGTAAGTAATACATAAGGTATTTCATCAGATAGTACGTTTTAATGCAGGTTTTAACTCTTTTAAGCTACTTACCCTCATGGACTGTTAAGGAAAACTTTGCTCTCTTATGAGACAGTCCCAGAGGCTATATAACAGAGTTAAACTCTATTACTCTGTAGATACTGTCCTAGATTTTTACAATTTTATCTCCGAATTGTTATTTTAAGTACAAGCGATGAAGGTGAAGGGAAAATATTTGCTTTCAAGGGATACTTGGAACTTCCATTAAATAACATTTAAAAGAACATAGACTTTGTATTAATCGTTTTAATGCTCATACGTTTTGTGCAACATAATATAATAATGTATTTCCCTCAACTGAATTAAATATAGGTTGATAAAAATTATTTTCTATTAAACAAATACAATATTTTACCAGCAACGGTAAATGAAATAGAATAATATAATTAAAAGAATAATATAATGGAAAGTTAAAAAAAAAAAAAAAAAAAAAAAAAAACTCAGTCATGTTAGCACAGTTTCATTTAAATAAATTGTAATTAATTTTCCTTTTTGTAACTGATTATGATCATATTATATTGTTTCATAAATTATACTTAATTTATTCATGTATTTACATTTGATATGACATATTTCTTTGACAAATGTTCATATTAAAAACAAACATCTTAAGTATTGTAGTATCAATAGTATTATGTATATTTTATGTATTTAAGTTAGATTTAATTTATTAATACTTTTATTCAATGAATGGTTATCAATATTATAAAAATTAATGTGTTAATTTTCACATATATTTTAAACAATTCCCTTAGTATTCGTACTAAGTAAGTTAGTACATATAGTTCTGACTTAATATTCAAAGTTCAATCTAAATATTCAAAAGTTTAATGATGATTTGAAAATACATTGATTTATAAGGCTATGTAGTTTCTTAGATTTTGTATATTCAATTTAAAACTGTTCAATTATATTATAAAGTAATTTTATTTTTAAATCTTAACTATATTAGTGCATTAATACCATAAATACTATCATTCCATTAGCAAGTAGCTTTATTTAAAGTAACCATAAATTATTATTTATAGATTTAACTAAGATTGCATGCTTTCATAACATTTTGAATGAGAAACTTACATTTCATAAATAGAGGTACTAGATATTTTATTTTCTTAAATGTTTTATAAGTTTTAAAATCTACGAAACTATTAATTTATATATATTTCAGAGCAGTATTATCTTAAAATAAAATAACATAATCTGAAAGTCAAGAATCAAAATTATATTTTGAAAACATGGAAATTTAAAATATAAATAATTTTAATGAAAATGAATTTTAATCTATTTTATTTACTTTTTCTTTTACAGAAAAAAGTTTTTTTTATTTTATTTTTTTTTAATTATTTTTTTATTTTTATTTTTATGATCAAGGGAAAATTATATATGCATCCATTATAAATTAAATTACAATAAATAACTATTAAAATAAACAAACTAATATGACATTGTAATCAAAAATATGTTTAATATGACTATAAACTCATATATTGATAGGCTGTTTATAATTTAAATTATTGTAATGAATTGCATTATGAAAATGTCAAATGAATTTCACCAAATAATTCATTAAAATACGTAATTATTTCATATATATATATATATATATATATATATATATGTGTGTGACGTATATATATATATATATATGTCACATATATATTTCTATATATATATATATGTGACGTATGTCTATTTAATATCGAGTAAATTTAAATTATGCTTAGCTAATTTTTCCTGAAGTGTGATAAATAAATAATTATTTAAAATTTTACTGCCTACAAATGTGAGTTATCAATATTTGATCCCAGATATTGATAACTCTTCCCATTAATGATTTTATTTAGTAAATAATCAAATTCATGTAATAGAAATAACAGTTTTAGAATTCAATTCATCTGTGATATACTTTTAATGACTTAGGAAATTAAAACATAATATCAAACCTTTTCGATTGATTAATTCTAGACCTTTAAAGTTCTGATGTACTTCTTTTAGGTTTTAACTTTAGCTCTCTTCTGCACAATTTTATACACATTTAGTATACAATATAACGAGCTGTAATTTGTCTTATTTAAGTTTTTGTCCTATTTAAGTTTCAAAACAATGACTTGTTAACATATTATAGATTTACTTAGTACACATAAAACGTATTTTTTAGATAAAATGATAAGAAAACTTAAATTTGTTTTATGATGTTCATTGACTGATCATTCTAATAGAAATTCTTCTATTAGAATGATTACACTGTAAAACTAACTAATAGTTAATGTTAGTAAGTCAGTTTTGTGTGGAATATATACTACATTCAAATTCTTAGTCTATTTCTCAATAAATTTGAAAATTATCAATTAAACATTTAGTTCTTCAATAAAATATTTTTTGAGAAATATTTCAAATTTAATAATTTTTATAATATTGCCTTACACAAAATTTAAAGATTTTATATTAAGTAAACAGAACAAATACATTCCAAATAATTTTCGCATTTCAAACACTACGAAAGGTATTATTTAAAAGGAGGATTTAATTTAAATAGCATTGACTAGAAATAATGGAGTAATTTTAAACTTGGAAATGCCAAATATGCGTTAGATAAACATTAGCAACACACCAGGAATAACATTTCATAATAAATAATTCATATACTGTTTACATCATACTGTTTATTTAGAATCTAATCTAAGTTAAAGCATTGAATGGTAGAGCTCATTCCTTTCATATAAAATAGTTAAAACTCTCCACTCATTCTATAGAAAGTTATTACCACGCTTTATTTTGATGTTTACAGATAATTTCACTTAAAATTTCTCAGGATTCTATTCAAAGTTAAATTATAATTATTAATTTTAGAATAATGAATTTTGATCTATATTTTTATTAAATAATTGGAGTTTCACGTAATTTTTTATTTTGTTAGAAATTTGAATAAATTTGTTACTTGAAGGACACAATAATTGTTGTTTCAATAATTAAAAGGACTATTAAGCACTATTTTCATTTAAAAATAATTTAATATAGTAAGAAATCAAATAATTTTGATTTTTTCTAGATTATTATCATATTTAGCCAGTTTGAAAATTATAAAACAGAAGTTTTATAAAAATAAAGCATCATAAAAAGCAATCCACGTAAAATATGCATGCATAAGTGTAATAGAAATCAACTTTTTCAAAACAAAATATGTCACTCTCTGGAAATTCAACAATATCTAGAATTTTTTTAGATGTACTAGCATAATTCTTAAATGTTAAGTTGAATTTTATTGTTTAAATGTAAATATTATTAATGAATGCTAGAATTTCTATTGAAAACATACAACTTTTCTAATCACTGAATATTAAGACAGATTTCATAGCAGTTTTGTTAAAAAATATTCAAATGTAAATTTTAAGATTTGTGTTTATGAGATAATATCATTTTTTGTCTATAATGAAACACTTTAATATTAGAATAGTCGTTAATTCTTTGAAAAAGTATTATAAAAATTGTCATTAAAATTCATCATTACGGTATTTTTTTTCATATTTACAATACTGAGAAGAGCATTAAATTCGGAAACAAAATGAATGTAATTTCTAATTTCTCATAACAAAGAATATATCAACAAAATCAAGTGTTAGTAATACAAACTCATCTACTTAACAAAGACAATTACTTACTCAAGCCATTCATTGTAGGTTTACATTAGTTGAATAAATGTAGGTAAATAAAAATAATTTTCAATTGTTAAAGATAACTGGAGAAAATGCTTTAAAATGAGCACAAATTAAAATACCACATTATTAAACATATATATACTCTTGTGAATTATTTAGAGATAGTTTTTTTTATGAAGTATGTTAAATTTGTGATTTCCATTCGCAAGCACTTCCCATATATATTTCCAAGAACTCTTTCAATAACACTAGTTCCATTTAAACCTGCGATGCATGAAACAGCACATTTAAATTAGAAATTTCATAAAATACTTCATTTATAAACTATTAAAACTAATTTATAATGAAATATATGTGTCCTTAACGTAAGTTTATTTTTAGAAAAATGTCTAATTTAGCCTTTTTCTATGTGTACCTTAAGCAAAACCAGTCATTATTATCTTTAAAACTTAATGGATTTAAAATAAATGCACATATACATATTCCATTAATATTTACTTAGTAAGAATACTTTAAGAATAATCTACTAAGTAAATTTACTTTAAGAATAAACCATTTCATGTATTGAATGTAAATTAAAATTTTATATCACTTTATAAAGCTAAAACACTACTTGTCAAATAAATATTCTTAGAAAGCATCGAACAGTTATCAAGGAGTTCGCTAGATAAGGAGAGCATTCATAATTAAAATTTAAATATCAACATACTCATAAGTACTATGTGTAAAAGAAACCTCTATGCTTGATTTCTATTATATTTTTGTTTTAATTTATATATATATATATATATATATATATATTTTTTTTTTTTTTTTTTTTTTTTTTAAGTGATATATTTTAGATCAGCAATTCCATGAATTATTTGAAATGGTGTTAAAGAAATTAGGAATTAAAGTTATTATGGGGAATTTTTTTCTGTTAACATGTTTGTAACGATAATAAGTTTCTATTATAACAGATATAGATGACATAATTTTGCTCAAATTGTTTCTTAATAAATTTTTCAATAAATCAGTTTTTTAAAAAAAATTAATTAAAAAGTGTTTATTTAGAAATATATATATCCAATCAAATGTATTGAAAAGTGTAGTATTTATTAATATGCAAAACGTGTATAAGAAAATTAATATATAATAAATTAAACTTTCTGATATAAAACACATGTTTTTTTTTTTTTTTTTTTTTTTTTTTTTTTTTTTTTTTTTTTTTTTTACATACATTTAAATCTAATACACAGATATTAATTGGGGTCTTACTTTAACATGCATTTAGATTATGACTCAAATTACATTTTAAAACTAATATTTTTTGAAAGGGCAAAGTCGTAAACATGATTATTTTTTTTCTTTTTAGTTCAGCCATTTAAAAAAAATTAATTACGTATGAATATAACGATCACATTTCGTTGCTCTTATGATGCCATAGTATTCAGTTCCAATTCTATAGCTTCTTCATGAAAAAAGATGTTTCATTAATTAGAAATTAATCAAGTTGAGTTGAGTTATATTTTATAAAACATTTGGAAGGGTTTGGAAACACTTTTCTGCATATTTATTATTCGTACTTCATGATTGAAAAATAAAACAATTAAAAATTGTGCTTCTGAATAAAATATTTAATACAATTTTTAAATTAATTTTTTTATTTAAATTTTGATAATTTATAATTTCAAAAACAAACACAATTGTAATTTCAAGGTCAGCTAGAACTATTTTATTAAATACATTGATTGCATTATTTTTAAAATAACACACGATAAATTCTTCATTTTACTAAAAAAAGTTGGTTAACTGAATAATGTAGAAAGGAATTTTGCATTGTATTTTCTTTGATGCTTTTTTTATCAGTCTCATTTATCTATCAATTACTCCAACGTGCATACTGGATCTTTAACAATTAAAATTTTTTATTTGTATGATATTTCACTTACCGCATTCTTTTAATTTTATAATTTATCACATGCAGCTGGCATTCATTTCTTGGATTAGAATTAAATTCGCAAATAAAATCTAAACTCCCTAATATTTTTCTAAACAAATATTAAAAAAAACTTAAGCTCTCTTATATATATATATATATATATATATATATATATATATATATATATATATATATATATATATATTACTGCTTTCAATCTTGGCCCAGCATCGTCAACGACTGCTTTCACTCGTATGAAACGGCCACCGTTTTCACCGGACTTGAATCCGATAAAGTATCTGTAGGACATGCTTGGTTGATGATAAGTAGCCCATCGATCATATTCTACACCTGTACCGGGTATTTGGAGAGCATTGTTTGCTGAGTGAAAGACTCCGTCCCAATTAAAGCTCGTAATGTGATATTCAGCATACCTCGGCGTACGGACTAATTTTTTCGTATGGAAGACATATGGTGCATTAACTATCATGCCAACAACCTCCTTTTCAGTTGTTGTACTGACGATATATTAGGTAAGTCCTCTAGGAATGTTAGAATCATGGTCTGTGTATGCCAGACAACTCTGTTCATTCTTATTTGCTAAATACAAAGAATTTAGGAATGAATCAAATTCATTTTGTTTCTGTAATTTTATTTGTCTTTGCTGGCATTACCATTAATCAAGGACGTGTATATTTAAAAAAAATTATAGCAATTTGATTTTTAGCAATTAATTCAAATAGCAGTATTTAGTTATTTCGTAGTTATTGTACATATATAAAGCTCTGGGTTGAATTGAAGACTATATGCTTTATTAACATACGTTAAAATATAATATACACGTTTACACTTTTCAGCAAAATAATAAAAAATCTGAATTTTTAGATACAGACTTTTTTTCAGTTTTGCTTATATTGCATACAGCCCGTTGAAGGAAGTTGTGATTCCATATTGGTTTATTAATTAATAATTAAAATAATTCTTAATAAATCAAATTTCTATTGGTTTTATTTTTATATATGATGAATATTCTTTGGGTATCACTCTGCATAATGTTATCACAATTTAATCTTTATTTGTAGTAGTTTATCCGAAATAAATAACATAATTGAGAAAAAAGTGCTTATAGGAAAATACAAAATAATTGCTTTATATTGATAATGGCTTGAGAATTATTCAACGGTTGAATTTCAAATTATCCAATAAATGTATGTTTGATGTCAGTATACCCCTATTATTTATTAAACTGAAAAGCACATATTCTTTACATATAACATTTTGTAAAGTTATAAAGTTCCTGTAATGACGCCAACAATGTTCTTTTAGATATATCTTGTTGCCTCGTAAATTGTGCTCAAGGTGTTTAAGTGCGCAATAAAATTAAAAAGTATTAAGGCAATCTCTTATTCTGCGAACCATTATCGAAAAGTAAATCTTAGAGTGGCATTATGGCAGTAAGGCATTGCAAAGCAGTATCATTATAGAAATGATAGACATTCGGAAGTAACGCATGGCATATGGAGGAGCAATTTATTCGAATTGCAAATGATGGGTTATTATCTCGTTCACGGTAAAGGTATCACTGAGAAATGAATTAGTTTTCTTGTGTATAGAAACTCTTCTCAGATTCTTATATCACAATTTATAATAAAACCAGAGATAAACAACTTATAATTACTATGTTAAAAAATGATTTTCTTATGAATAAAATAGTTTTTTTTTCAGTTATATATTATATATAATAAAAATGCTATGTATTATTGTAATCAAAAATACATTAAATTTGAAAATAACTTGTTATATTTAATGGAATTAAAAAACGCAAATATTGTTTATTATTTTAAGACTGTATATCATTTGCGAATTAAAATTCTGATAAGTTCTCTTGGTGATTAAGTACTATAAAGAAAAAATATAATACAAAAATTGTTGAACATTATGTGACATGACTTAAGTGTCGAACTTGAAAATATTTCTTAAGTATACCACAAAATTTATTTAA